>JAFMTC010000873.1:65247-76326 GCA_018845635.1 Nicrophorus orbicollis | reverse complement strand
ACTGTAAATAATTAGGAAAAGTGAAAATTTGAAATTTACTGTAAATAATTCGGAATAGTGAAAATTTTAAATTCACCCCAAATAATTTGTGAATGTGAAAATTTTAAATTTACGAAAAATAATTTGGAAAAGTAAAAGTTTGAAATTTACGGTAAATAATTTGGAAAAGTGAAAATTATACGATGTTTAAAACTAAAATTACTTGTGTTTTGTGTAGGTTTGTGAAGAATTGATGAAACAGTGAGATTTGCGTGTTAATAAGCTTGCTGCATTCAATTGCATTTATCTGGAATGAATGCTAATGCAATTAGCGCGAACAACACTTGTTTCCGGGTTGTCGCCGGAGCCGGTGGAGGAAACGGAATGGGATAGGAAAGCAGAGGATGGGATATCCGACGTAAGTACATTCGTTCCGTTCTTTAGGTTAATGAAAGATTTCGAAGAGTTCCGATGCTATCCGGAACTGGCGGAATAAAAAGTGTCCCCGGTTTTATTTATGGCGTATGCCTTTACCCCCTAAGCGGGGCAATAAGTGTGAAACGAGGAAGTGTTTGGGATCCTCCGCAGACGGTGGCTCTGATGCGTATTCCCACCGCTCGGGCCACAGTCTGGAAAGTCCCACTGTCACCCCCATTTCGCCGAGGTCATCTCGATCTTAACTGCCGTATCCAGGGTTGTACCCAACTTTTTTTTTTTCTTCATTTTCACTGATATTTATAATAATTTCCGGTTTTACCGGAAATTCATGAACATTTATTTTATTACCATAATTTCCGTAGCAATATGCAATTATTAATTAACTTGATGATTCAATTAATTTCTCTTACTAAATATAAATAATTTATTGAAATATTGCATATTGTAATTAAGAAGATTTTAACAAAATAAAACTGAATACTTTTTCAAATGAATATTTCATTAATTGTTTATAAAGAAATTTCACGGAAGACAATTAAAATCTTGATTTACAACTGTTTATAATTAATATTATGTTATATGACTTGTTAAAGAAATTAAACTGATTACTAAGAAAAACTTTCCAAATTTACAGAATCTTCATATAGTTTAAAGAAAATTTTAAAAAATATACACTAAATTGTGTTCTTTCAATTAGTTCAATATTTTGCCAATATTAATTAAATGCATTTCGAAATCAACATATATAGGGTAAACAAAATCTATAAACTATGCAAAGTATTTGATATTAAAGCCTAATTTGATTATGTCTTTCGATTTATTTTTATTTTTTTGCAAAGTGTTTGTAATTAAATTGTAACAAAGTTTTTGTTAAATATTGATTTTTTGTGTGTAAAATTTCTGGTTAGAGCCGGGTTGTAATTAAGAAGATTTAGTGGAACTTCGGGTTATGATGTACTATGGTAGTAACAGCGAAAGATGGAAATGATGTTGGTAAGTATAATTTGCGAGCGGTGCTTTGGGGATAAAAGTTATTTTTGATACATAATATGCGGGGGCGGCGGTGGCGGCAACCCCTCTGGTTACGTCCCTGGATGGGGAGGGTTGTGGTCGAGGGGTAGATCCAGCATGAAGAATGACGGCCGGAATTCCAGCACGCGCACACTTTCATATTGCCCCGAATCGTCCGTGTGCTCGCACTCCATTTGTCATACACTTTATGATCCACTTCGAACGATCCACGCTTACCTCACTCCTCACATTACAAACAAATCACATCCTAATCGTAAATCCAGTTGTAACAGCTTCGAATATCCACAAAGGAACCTGTGCCAGAAGTTAGGTGTCCATGGCGCTCTTAATTTTTCTTGATCGAGGGTTGGGTAAGGTTGCCGAGACTTCACTGGGTGAAATCCCAGATTCCATTAGAGCTCCGTCTCTCTCCGAAACAGCCATCCACTCAGGGGTTCACATACTTAGTCGAGAGCTCTCTCGGCTGCTGCTCCCCGATTTTCTCAAAACTTACTTCTTGTAATTCAATTTCCCCCAGTTCCACCGACCCAATTACAATTCATTATTTTAATTAACAAACATTTTCACCCCCACGGGTGGAGCCAGAACGGAGGCGGTACTCCATTCGCATTTATTTATTTCGTACCTTTTAATTATTTACCCCTCCGACGTATATACGTACTCATATTTCCACGAAGCATGGAATGAAATTAAAAGCGATAAAAGTTATGACCGTACAAAAGACGTGCTCGTATTTCCAATGCGGATATTACAATGAAGTAAGAATAGCATAGGGGCATTGCGCCATTTACAATTCTTACAAAACATTAAAAGAATATAACGATTATTGTGTTTCAAAACTATTTGCCATAAAACCATATTTTTCAGCTTTGTCTATTAAATGTTTGAAACATATGCCAATACATTCTGACGTCATTGTATATTCGAAAGATAATATTACGTTAACTTAAAATTTAATATTAAACAAACTTCAATTTACAAATAACTTTGTAAATTACTCTCCTATGAATTACCGTATAAAGCACACTTCTTTACATAGAAAAATGGATATAAAATTAGAGTGCTTATGTGACGAAGGCGACATGAAAATACGAAAACTGAAATCATCAATAAATTTGAAGTAAAAAATTCAAAAATTATGCTTATTTCAAGATTTCATCTATTTTTTACATTTAGCAAATGTTGACTTGAATGTTACTAAATGAAAAGATATTTCCGGATATAGTAGAAATTAATTATTTTATTCATCGACAATTAGTAAATACAATACAACTTGCTCAATGATGAATCTATGAAAACACTTGAAAGAGCTGAAAATTCAAATGTAACTAAACTGAAAGATTTCCGGTTCAAACGGAAATTAAATATATTGTACTGTACGTGTCAAACTTTACGGAATGGAATTGCGTCGCATGCTGTGGTCAAGCATTTAATGTTGCTTTTCCATGGAGACGGATTATTGCCAGAAAGAACGCTTTGAAGATGTGCGACAGTGAAAATATGACGATGAAACGAAAGCGCAATTAAACGTTGAATTAAAACCCGCTGAGCTTTTTGTGTGCAGGTCAAAGTGCGAATTTTGCAACGGCGAGAATACGTTATACAATGGGGGAGTAGAGCACTCTCAATCAGCTAAGTGTTGCTGACTTATCGTTAGTCGGAGCTTTTATACGAAAATATTGAAAGGAACTAAACTAAAAATTATTATTAAAAGCGGAAATTTTACTTTGATCATTTTATATGATAATATTGATAAGTCTATTACTTTAAATAAAATAAGTTCTACTCAATTCAATTAATGTATAAATTTGTTATTATTTTGGTCTTCTTGTTCAAAGGAACGTACGTCATTCACACAAGGGTACTCTATTCAAACAAACGTACAATTCATCATCGAATCTCATAATCATGTAAAAAGTTAATTTTTATATCTCACTTAAAAAAACATACACTAGATTCACAATAACGTACAAATTTCAAATGAACGTACACTTTACTTTCAAATCTTAAAATCAGGTTTATAATTATATTATATTTCAGATTCACATGACAGCGCTCAATTCACATGAACGTACTTTTTGAAATAGAACTCATCAGTAGAACAATTTATAAGCCTTTTATTCGCAGAACCGTACACGATTCATACAAACGTACACTTTGAGAACAATCGACATATTTATTGGTTCAAATAAAATAAGCTGTCAAGTCTACTAATATATATTTTATAAATGGGTAAATTTACCGCTATTGGTCTTTTTGTTCGTAGGAACGTACACATTTTCCATTCTCACGAATGCATTCGATTCAAACAACCGTACTTGCTTCACGTAAAAGTATATTGTTTGATTTTATCCACGCTCTTAAACGTTTTGCAAATTTCAATTTTATTTCAGTTACACTACGATTTCAGGATTTTTCATAAAATGTAAAAAAATGAATAGAAGTAAAATATAAATTATGAAAGCTCTGTGAAAAGCTGGCGACTGTTTCAACTGATAACATTGTAACGATACTTGTATGCTTGATGAAAAGGTCGTGAATGTACGTATTATCGAAAGTACGTTAAGTGAACGCTGACTGTACTAATATGTAATAGATCTACAAATACGTAATAAGTTATTCATCAGGGTGTATGTTAGATTTATAAAGCTTTATTGTATTTGTATGAATTATTAATTTGTTGTACTGTATACAAATCCTGAAGTGATTACAAACTGATGATATAATCTTCAGAAATTATGGAAGAGAATTGTATTTCTAAGCTTAAATACAATGAAAATTGTTAATATAGGCATATTGTGAATGAAATACGCATTCATGTGAGTCGTATCTATAGAAGTCAGGTCGATGTGCTGAGTTTTTTAAGTGCCGTTCAGCATTGTTCGCAGAACGCGCCAACCCCAGGAACGCAATCCGAGGGATTAGTGTGGAGTATGGAAACGGTCTGAATCCGATTGATTGCTTTAATTGTCTGGTGCGAACTGCAGGACGGAGAGCAGGAAGAAAATTAAAAGCGATGAAAGTTATGGGAACGAAATGGACGTGCCCGTATTTAAAATGTGAATATTATACATATAAATCTATATTTCATGCCGTCTCTAGAACCATTTTTCCGTGGTACATTTCATATGAACTTTACAAACCATAAATTCCCGCAGCGAAAGCTCCTTAGTTTTATTTCCAGGAGCTTCACATATTAAATTACGTAAAACGAGAGGAAAAAATAATATATATGAAAAAACAAAACAATGAAATAAAATAAAAATAGGGAACGAAAACGATCTCTCTGGAAAGGTCATCACGAGTTACAACCCAATTACCACATAAGCTTTCAATTGTTCCCAACATCCATTGAATAACAAATCTAAATATTTAATGTAATAATAATATCAATAATTAATGCAACTGAAAATATGCATTTTTCAGACCATAAGGCGCACTGGACGATAAGACGCACCCCTAATCTATGGAACTATGATGATTCATATTAGATTTATATTTGCTCTTTTTTAAGTCGGTTTTCTATGTAAAAAAATAATGGTTTGAAAAATTCGGTAAGTCAATTATAAATAATAATCGTATCATTTCCAAAGTTTTCAGGAATATAATGGGAACGTTCATATTTCATGGGTGATATTTCTTTTTTTTTTTGGGTATTCGAAGGGTGACTAAAATAACTTTTACCATTGCCTCAAATTAGATTACTCTCGATAAATCATTAAGAATAACGCGAAGGAAAGAATCCTTTCTACCAAATCTGATTAAGAAAGTTGACTGTCACCACGTAATGCTGCAATAAATCTGGATTGCCTTAAGGTGGCCAAGCAGAATTTGTCGGTATTCTTCACCCTCGATACATCATATAAATTATGAATTATACGCGTGTTTCTGTTGGTGCTTTCATCTTATTCTTATAATAATAATAATATTCTTTCAGAGGGTGGGGGAGGAAGTGTCATCTGTCACGGCAATAAATGTCATCGTGCAGCGCGGAAATCTGGCTGGTATTTCGTTGTAAATCATGCCCCATTCAAAATATGTTTTTTAGATGCTGCGCTTGATACGTGAAAAAATATGTCGTCGTGTCGTGCACGACAAAAACTACTTTGCATTTCACAGGAATTTTAAATTTGCCAGTATAGATATGAAATAAATATGTATATACTTATAAGAAGGATTGTGTAGAAAATGACAGATCGTCCCATGACAAATGGACTATTTTTCGAAAACTTGGGCGTTGCATGATCCTTTTATTGTGGCGTCAAAAATAGACCGTTTCATTTTTGGATAAGAGAAAACCAAGAATAGGAGAATGATGAATTAAAGAACGCACGTATTACAATCCGAAGAAGAGTTTTTTTCCAAGAATAAATGACAGTGTATTCATCTTCAAGCATGATATAGTACCGGAATTGCATAAGTGGGAGCATTTTAATATCTATTATTTTACTACAATATGTGCCCCGTGGACACAAGCCTAGGAAAACCTGAAAATTCATCACATTTCAGCGTATTTAAAATTTCCAAAATGAAAGGCAAAAACCCTAACACAATACCGGGGTAAGTTATCACAATTATTCAAAACAATAAAATCATATTTAAGAAAAATATTGACAATATTCTTTGTTTAAAATTCACCCTAAATACAAGCGATTCGATTGGAGTAATCAATTTTTAACAAGAAAAACCTTGCTGTTTTTATAAGTTAAATTGTTCAATATTTGTTATTAAATAATTAACAATAAATCTTAAGCCAAATACCTAATTTGCCGAATATTTAACATAATATATAATTTTTAAAATCAACTATAAAAAAATATATATCAATAAATTCAATGAGTTTCCATTACTAATTACTTTTTTTAACATAAACTTATTAACTAAATGATAATTAAATTTAAGTATTTCCAAAGGACTCAATAATAACTTGATGAATAGATAAGTAATTAATTGTAGAGCAAAAGCTTTAATTATTTAATTAAACGTTAATTGCTGTTTCGCATTGGCAGTACTGTAATTATGCACACCACAAAATTGATCTAATTCATGAAATATGCTTAACCGGTTCATATTTAATGAAGCATTTCAGTTTTCATACGTCAATATTCACGTACAATTGACATTTAATAATGCTAATTTATTTAATTAATAATTGAAGCTCATTTTATTTATTCGAAAAATGGTTTTAATGTTTTGTTTACGTTATGAATTTATAATAAACATGTATTGTATTCCAAAATACAAAAGGCTATTGAACATTATAAATAATTATTTATATTTCTTTAGAAATATATTATATTACATAAAATTATTGCGTATTTTCAATTACGTTATAAATTCGTAATATTGCAATAGATAAAATAAAAGAAATTTTAATAACGCGGTGAGTGCGTACCGCGTTATATGAAAATCGCGCTATAAAAAATTCGGATTTAACTGTACAAACCAGGCTAATTCATAGCGTGTTCTATGGAAACCGTCTACCGCGTTGTAGGGAAACCGCGTTGTAAGAAACTAGGAATTACTACAAATCACATCATTCGTACCGCGTTATATGGAGACCAATAAATACAAAAGACAAGATAAATTATTTTTATTGAATTGAATTGAAGAGTTCATATAATGATTTATAAAAAAATGAAACAAGAACTAAGCTAAAAGACTGTTTTTCAACAAAAACAATGAAGACTTTTGTAAAATTATGTAATCTTTCAACACTCATCCTCGCTGTCAAATATGAGTCGCCTAACTCATCTTCTTTTAATGGGCAAAATGTCTTCATCACTTAGTTCACCTTCACATTGGTTTTCGATTGTAGCTTTTTTTTCTAACTCCACTAAAACCTCTCTATAGGGAGCTAAGCAATTTCTTAACTCTATTTCAAACTTTGTGCTGCGCACCGTTGAACGATCAGTTTGAATGAAATGAACTTCTAATTCCTTAGCCAAATTTAGCCCTTTTTTGAACGGAAATCGCGCTGTAAGTGTACCGCGTTATAGGAGGGCTGTCGCAATTTCAGCTCCGCGTTATATGGAAACCGCGTTATGAGAGTACCGCGTTGACTGTTTTTTTAGAAAATATTTTTATTTTACTAAATATTAAACTACGTTTTGTTATTACGACGAAAATAGAAATCATGTTTTCATTCGTTTTAAAAATTGTATTATTATTTATTTCAGTTAAAGTAAGCAAAAGTTACGTAATTGTTGCTTGTTCTTTGTTGTTGTTGTTAGTAGAAGATCAATACATTCCATGTCCTGTTCATGCTTTTTTTCTCTCTTTGTGCGGCTTCCCGTTTCGCCAAAGTAAAACAAAACGTCGACCCCGTTTCTTCGTTGCATCGTCGTCCTTCCACTGCTGCCGCATCGTGTCCTGTCCTCCTCCGCCGCTCGTCCTTCCCCGCCCCCCCTTCCGACAGCGGGAGGAATTTTAAAGTCCCGACTCTTCGTCGCATGTAATGGGAATTTATTTCGGTAACCGTCCGTTTTGCCATGAATATTTGACGGGTCGAATGTATATTTATATTGTTGCGTAATACAATTTACTTTGTCATCCGTCGCGACGATAAATATGTCATCGCGCGAAGAGGTAGGAGGTAGGTGGGTAGGAAGGTATCTGCTTTGGTATTTTGCCGGCAAACTGGCTTCTTCCTCTCGCATCGCCGATAAATCAGATCCTAATCATGGGGCTTCACTGACTGCAGACGAGGGGCAGATACTGAAGGAAAAGGGAGAATAAAAACTGCGAGATGAAGGATAGATAAGGAGGACTGCTGTGCTATTGCATTCGTTCAAGGGATTTAATTACGTAACCGTGTCGGGGCTCCGGCTGCGCATGATGCATAAGCGATGGCGAAACAGAAGGAAAATACTATTATTTTATATATATATAAATAAGGGTAGTAAACGCGTTTCTAAATTGATACTAAACCTATGTTTTACGTTCAAGCCGGAAAATAAAACGCTCTGTATACTCACGTCGTTCAACATAGCACATGTAATAATAAGTTTACGGCGGAGAAATTTTTAATAATAAAAGCTAAACGTAAAAGTGAATAATTCATAAGGAATTCCATATAATTTCGCGTTTGCGACATTAACATAATAGTGTTTGCAAATTTTTGCGGAATAATTTTACGCTCTTTATCGTCCCGACCATAAGACCACTGAAAACTGAATACACAAGTATAAAACGCTGCACTTTACGCGACACTTGACAAGTATATTCTACTGTTTTTATTCATAATTATCTACATAATTTTTCTTTTAAATAGTCCTTTTTAACTACAATATACATATTAAGTAACTTGACTTGAATATATTTACGAATCTTATTATCCCAGTTATTCTATAATTGATATACACTCGGTCCCCTTTTTATGTGATTTTGAAGTTATGCGGTTTTTATTTCAAGAAGCATTTTTTAATAACTATTTTAGGCCATTTTGACACGTTAAAATTCAAAGAAACTAACCAAACGTAGAAGAAACATATACCTAAAACGATTTAGACGAATTACTTGAGGATAATGTCATGAATGACAATGATATCATTGGTATAACTCTTGATACCGTTGAAGAACAAGAAAACGAAAATGAATCGGAAGAAGATGAAACTCCAGTCACACTCACTGCAAGTGTAATTCGAGAAGTTCTTCAACTTTCCAGTAAATTGGCAAACCATTTCATCGAAAAAGATGATAATTCTGAACGAGCATTCAAGTTTCAACGCGAGCTTCAGAATTGCATTTCTGGATATCAGGAATTGTTCAAAAAAATATCAAAGCCATTGCAAAGTTTAATCACTGATTATATTGTCAAAGGGAAAAAATCAAGATGCGAAGTTGAGACTAATTTTACTTGTGAAGAATCATAGATCTGATATGTTGACTATCTCTTCTAGTGATGAAAGTGATTTCAAACCAATTCGCAAATTATGCCAAACACTCTCATATAGCGACGATAATTATAAAGAAAAATGTCAAGAAAGATTAACTTTCATAAAAAATTTCTGTATTTTTTTTTTGGAAATTTTTTCCGTATAAATTTAGAAGGAATATGTTAAGAGCATATTTTTCTAAAAATTAATAAACTTGTCTACGATTGTTAACGTTTTTATAAAATTATGAATAAACATTTCAGAAAGAATATAGTAAGACTAATTATTTTTCTGAAATTTAATAAACCCCTTTTTATGCGATTTTCGGTATATATGTTACTTACATTGATTTAGTCTTATGCGGTTTTAAAATATTATGGAACGTATCCTTTATTTTTTTTGTGTGTTTTATTTGTATGCGTTTTCCTGTGGAACGTATCTACCGCATAAAAAGAGAACCAACTGTATTTTTTTATTCATGGAAAATATTTACATCAGAATTCACAGCGCTCATTAATTTTAAATTATAGAAAATATGTATATAATACCCTACCTTGTTTAAAAATTATTCAGGATTGAGAAGAAAAATGGCAAGTGAATAGGTAATAATAATAATAATATGTATACTTTGCGTGATACTTAAGAAGTAAGTTGAAAGTACAGCGTCGCAGATAAATAGCTCAGATGGACATGACAAGTTGCACGAATGACTGGTTTCGTTATTTCCATCAAAAAGGATAAATCACATTCTAATCAGTCGTTTCAGCGGAAAACGTCATCTGTCACCGTAATAAATATGTCGGCGCGTGGATTGCATAACGTATTTTCAGCCCTATCAGGTATCTTTGGTTTTCCTGTGTATTTTCTTTCTGTTGCCTCCCTTCTGGGACTGGTGCGGTGAGTGTGTGCGTTTTCAGGCGAAAGGAAATATATGATACCTGATATGCCATAAAATATGGTAATAAACGGAATACTAATTGATCTTGCAGACGGTAATGCTAATGCCAAGTGTTTCGTCAAATCGGTGACGTGAGTTAGTGTGCGTTTATTTACATTCTTCGCTCCGGTGGAACTGCAGAGATCTGGAAGTTCGGATTGCTGCATGCGATTTTCTCGATCACTTTCAACGAGTTTTAACCGACGATGTACTTAAACAAAAAGAACTTTCCAACAAGTCTTATGAAAATACCAAATTTCATAAAGAACTTTACTATTTAATTAGTTTTCGAACTGTTAAAGAACATATTTATAATCGCTGTTCCAATTACAGTTATTTAATTTCTTAAGTACGCATGCTATTTTAAACAATTTAATTGGCTATTGACCACAGTCATTCTGCACTTGCATGACGTATGAATTTAGTTCAAGCGTTGTTCGTAGATGGCGTTTTATTTAAATGCATCTTTGAAAAATAGTATTTTTACATCAAAATTCAATTTACGTAATTAATACAAATATTCGTGATTTTCTTCGAAAACCTTATTAAAATAATAAATTTAGCAACTTCTGCAGACAATCGTTAGAAAATCACCCATCCAAATATTATACCTGCTACAACTTGCTTAACTTTTTAAAGAGTTTAACACAAGTATAATTATTAATAAAAATCATAAATTCACAAGAACTTAGCAAACCGCGTATTGCATATAAGTAAAGCAACTTCTACAACTAGCCAAGTAATTGACAAGTATCGAGTAATTTATAAAGAACTACATTAATTAAGGCGGAAACAAATCTTTAAATGCATACAACA
>JAFMTC010000873.1:52980-63630 GCA_018845635.1 Nicrophorus orbicollis | reverse complement strand
AAATAATATTATTAATTCCATTTTATTAATTAATTCGTACAATTAGATACATATATCTGATGAATAATTCAACTCATTATAATAAATTCATTATATAATATATGTAAAATAAATTACAGTTGATAATAATTAAATAATATTTAAAAATGTACACAAATAATGTTTTCATATAATTTCAACTAAACAAATAGTTTTTGTGTATTGATAAAATTACATCAGCTACATTAAAATCATATCGAATTTACATAGAATGTAATAGAAATTTAATGTTGATTTAAATGAAAAGTAAATAAAATTAATTAAGACAAATTGATGAGTGAAAAGTTAAGTTAATTTAATTAAAATAAATAATTGTTTAGAATTAATTAAAAAAATATGTAATTAATACTAAAGAAGATTATGTTAAATATTGTTATTTTGTTAATTATTTTTTTTATTAAAATTGTAATTAAATTTACTCAATATTACAAAAATGTTACGTAATTAAATTAATGAAAAAAAAAACATATGGAGAGATGTGTTTGGAATCACTAGAGGAAATGATCAGAAATGCAATTTTGTGAGAATACTCTGCAATACAGGGGTTTGTTTACAAGTAAACATCTTAATTATTTATGTTGGATGTCGGCGGTCTTCGTGCAATTGACCTTCCGGCGTTAAGATGCTATCCGCAGAATAAAGATTGGTATCTGGACGGATGGATCCGGCGGGAATCTCGTCCAATAAAGAATTGGACGGTTGCCAAAGTTTGATTAAGCGTAGCGCAAATAATAAGACACAATCGCGAAGGAATCTAAGTAATATTGAAGCGAAGCCGGAAAATTACTGTGCGAACAGTCGAAACCCCCAACCCCAAATCAAAAACAAAACAAAAAAAGGAACCGCATTTACATTGGGCTCCTCCTCACGGAATTCCAACTGCATATTGATTGGACTGAACACAATTGTATCAGGAAATTAACATTGCGACACATTGGTAATGCAAGCTAAGGTTTTCTCTCTTTTTTTTCTCTCTCTCTCTCTCAAAATTTACCAAATGGAAAATGCATTTTCCGAAACCGAATGCTGTATAATTTTGCAGCCATTCAATATTGTTCCAGTTGCCATAGCGCAAAACCGAACTGTTTATTCGAAACGCGAAATGCGTAATAGTTCATAGACATATCTATAACATGCGCAAAATGGAAGCAAATAAAGGAAATGCATGATTTCATAAACAGTTTGCATAAACATTACGTGTAAATTAATTTCGAAACGAAATATTGGTTTAACATTTGTTTTTTTGTAATAATCCAAAAAAAAAATTATGATCTAGTTTTTACATAATTTCCCTTAAAAATATGCATGAAAAAGTATGATTACAGTATGTTTAGGTCCAGTTTACATAGAAAAATCGACTAAGAACTGTAAAAATCTTAAAACGTTGGGTGCGTCTTATCGTCCGATGAGTCTTAGGGAAAATATGACAGAGCATTTTTCAACGCGTAACTTAATTAAATTAGCTTTCCATTTTTAATTAGTAAAATGTTCGCCTACACTGTTGAATTTAGAATATAATTTCTATATAAAATAGTTTGTTTTTTCCATAATAAATTCCAATAATTAATATAATTGTAAATTGATAAATTGTCTAAGAAAGTAATAAAGTTATTGGTTTAGGAATGTTAATAGTAAAATTTTAATATAATATACATGGAGTATTAGGTGAACTATTACAACTAAACTTGTAGCGGCAAACGTTGATTACGTAATTTGTATTAGAATTATGGGTGGTAATGGATGTAGTCGAAACGTATACGTAACAAATGAATTGTACGGATAAAACTGATTTAAGTTGTACTTAGGAAGTAATTTAAACATTCGAAGATTACCAATGGATTAGGCATTTTAATCTAAACATCTTCATTGCACAAAGCTTAGCTTTGCTCTCGGTTGGAATGGTGGGGTAGTGCAACCGCCCCCGCCGCTGCCCCCCACCCCCCCAAAACGAATACTCATCCGCGGACTAGTTTCAATTAAACGTAAGCGCAATTCATATCGGATGGCAAACAGCGTCTGAGGAAAGCAGTTGAACAACAAAGAACTAATTGAACTTAGACCTGCTCTCGCCTGTCAAAGCAACGCGCCGAGCAAACAGTTCTCGAGCAAAATAAAACTCGCTGCGAATTAATATTGAATCGCCGGTGTTGGCGGGGGTGGCTTAATTTCATTCCGTCTTCTTGTTATCTTCCACATCGTTTCCTACCTTTTATTGCTCGTTATTGTGTATAAACTGATTTAAAACAAATCTGCGAAGAATTTGATATTTTCCTTTCAGAAAATAACAAAGGTGAGAGGATTCAAGTTATTTATAACCACAGTTTAAAGAAGGTTATAATGTAAATGCAAAACTTTCGGACGAGTGTCCAATATATCCGCCCTATTATTTGCAACTTAAACATTACTTATAATTGTAATTATAATCGTTTTAATTACTTCTACTGAATTTACCACAATTAATATACAAACATGACGAACTCGAAAATATTATAACAATTTTTGTACAGATTATTGTTAAATATAGAAATATCTCAAATGTGAAACTATAATTTCTTTTTCATCAAAAATTTAAACACGACTTTAACTTTAACAAACTTTAACTTTAAAGACTGATTACATAGTAGTTTCACATGAAAAGTTTTTGTTACTAAATGTATAACTCTCAATAGTAAAAGAAGTATATCTTGAACTTTTTTATAAGTTTTATTTCAGGAATAATAAAAATTTTCAAGTAAGAACTTATGGGTGAACTTTTCAAGAAGATTTGATTCATCTCACTACACCCATACCTTCAATTAAGGCACGGTTTCGATTTACGCCTAAAATGTTTCGCTATAACGGCAAAAAAAGCTTTTTCGATATCGATATATCTACATATTGCCTTATACGGCTTTTCTCTTTGCGGCCAAGTTTCGTGGAACGTATCTAGGCCGTAAAGAAAGGTATGGGTGTATTAGACAAAAAGCCTCCAAATAGCTCCAAAATTAAGAATTTGAAAAAACTTGTCTTTAATAAAATTATAAACAATTGAGAGAAAACGTTAGTTGTTTAATATTTCAATTAATTCTAAATGTTAGACAAAAGACTGAGACTAAAAAGGTCTTCTTTATTGGTCCAAATTAGGCCAAAGGGTTAAAGACTGAGGTCTTTCTACCATATAAATATATTCTTCTACGCTTTCGACGTTTTTTTTTAATAAAAATGTTCAACCAAGGGCTAACCTTTCGATAATACGAAAATTACACAAGTACGAAAAGCACTTAAATCATTCATTGATTAATTCATTCATTCGTATAAAATTTACTAGCACTTAATTTAATTCATTATTATTAATTGAATCATTCGTATAAAATTTAACAGCACTAAACTTATTAAATATTGAAAACTCTAAATTACTATCCGGATTTTATTTATATCAATTTATAGTAAAATCTACAATTACATTCAGAAAATATTAGAACAAGTATCAGTTTAAGAATTACGTCGAAATGTATGAATTCAGTAATTATAAAGTCTGAAATATAACCATTTTTATAGATGTAGAAGCTATTTTTTGAAGATGTTATTATAAGGAAATAGAAAGTTTTGCTTATGTATTATAGTTATTAGTGGGTAAATGCAGTATTCCTCTTGTTGTAGCTGATTGTCCCCAATGCAAATGCCGAATTAATAACCAAGTACTAATTGTAAGTTGGTAATTTATGTGCGTCGGGCGCAATAGGTGAGGATTAAAACTGTTCCGGGGAGTACCAGGGCGGTTTCTGCGGAATCCTCCGGGGTTTTCCGGATAAATCCCGGTCTTGACACCTAGGCGACACTTGTCCAAACCTCTCGCCGTTCGCACAAACAAACACACGGCCAATCCGGTTCCCAAATTTCGTGTATGTTAAGTTCGCCTGTGCGCTTGCATTATCCTTTATGATACATATGCGTGATACAATGTATCACATATATGTGAACACTATTTATATGTATATATAAATATTTCTGTTGCTCTCCGCCGTCAGTTCGGGGAGGCGCAAAGAAATTTGAAACAATGGTGTGTTGAGGGGTGGATGGATGGATGGAAGCTCGGCAACTTTAATATATTAAAGTTACCGTTCGGGCGCATGCAGTGAAAATGCGTGGGCGCTGGTGTGAGGGACTCATTAATATTACTTTATCTTTGTATATACAGTGACAGCCGTGTATGCTTGATTCCAGTTGGATTTATAGGAGTCCGTGCGATATTTCACTATTGTCCTTCGGAGCTACTTAAAGCAAACAAAGGAAGTTGTTACAATAAAAAAAAAATTACTGAAAAACCTTTGGAAAACTCAACTTTTCGGGCCGTCGGGAGAACGACTCTTTTTCTTTCCTTCACGCCGTCGCGGGGGTTCCCCGCGGCTGCAAGTGGATAGAACAACACTTCGGTCTTTAAATACTGTGTTTTGTCTTCTATTATTAGGGCCTGCGGCGAGGGAAAAGGGGGAAAAACAAATGGAAGAGCCGCTTTATAAATATCAACGTTATTAAGAAGCATCATTAGTGGAGAGGTTTCGGAAACATCGGCCGGCGCGTGACATTTACATATTTGAACACGCGGCACCGTTTAGGAGAAGCTTCGAGCTTTCCGATCGACTAATTAAGTACAACTTAATTGTTGCGCAAAGTTTTTTTTTGGAGAAAAAAAAATATATGTGTTTTTGATAAAAGGACTTACTGAAGGTGTCTGGTCCTTCAGGATGAGCCTCGCTGGTGGCTGCACTTGGTGAAAACACTGAAAAAGCACGTGGAAGTTCGCGGTTCCCGAAGTTTTCGTCGTGAGTGTCGGGTCGCGTTTGCACGAGGGGTTGGCGCTTTCACTCTGTCGGACTGTTGTCGGACGACTGAGGCGAGCGTCGGAACGCCGCGCCGTCGACGACGTATAACGGGACGGAGCGCGCCGCCGCTTCAAATGCGTAAGGCGGCCGAACAACCCCCCGCGTTCGTTGCACAACACAACGCGCCCGTCTGTTTAGACAAGCACAAGAAGCATATTATAATACCCTAGACTGCGTATTCTCATATAGATTATGTGTCTCGGTACAGCCTCATTAACCTGCACTTACCGTGCACAAATCCACTACGGTACAATCATGCCCTTCCTATTAACGAATCCTTTTGTCTACAGTCGAAAACAAGTTTTACACCATTTGACTTTAGCAACAATCAATGAAGTCGAAAATTGAATCAAAAAAAATAAGCACAAAAATGCTGTCCAAATTTAGATACTCTCACCTAAATTAAACCCAGATGACAAAATTTAAATTTGTTCATAACAACCTCTTTATAAATGAATGATATAGAATTGATTTTCTTCTCATTTACAGCTTTTCCTACTACACTCAAACCTGTATAGTTAAAGTTGCCTGTCTAAATTCTGATGTTCTCGGTTCGAGTTCCAGATACAACACAGGATTTTATAATTTCTTTCAGGGCATATTTCAATGCTTCTGGACTGAGGCCATTGATTCAAAAAAATGATTAGTTGTCAATGGGCAACGATTCCAAGCAAATGTGCAATGGCATGGTCATTTACTGAATATCCGAATGGATATATCGTTACAAAAAAGACACACCAACAAAAAAGTTAAGATTTTTGTTATTCAACTCATCAGAACAGCGTTCCAGTGCTGTTTTTCAATAGATATTAAAAAATGTAAAGTAAACATGATTTGTTGGACAAAACGACATAATATACCATGAGCAAGCTTTTTTTTCAATAAAAGAGTATCTAGTTGTGATTTCCACCACCCTTTTAACAGATTTTCAAAGTAAAAACGTTTTATCAATAGCAAACATTCGCATTATCGTATTTTAATTGGTTTACATGGGCAAAAGTGTTTCACTTTTCACTATACCAGGGGTGGCAAATCGCCTTGATAGTCCGAGCCATTTTTTCAAAATTTGATTTTTTTCGCGAGCCGCAATTAAATACGTATTCAAAAGGTATGCAAAAAAGATGTTAAAATAATATCACAAAAATGAAAAGGGAATAATCCTTCAAAGAGCCGCATGTGGCTCGCGAGCCGCATGTTGCCCCCCTCTGCACTATACAGAATCTGAATATTCTAGAACTAATTATGCCAATGTATTATTTGCAAATTAAAATTCTTGGCAGAAAGACCTAAGTTGATAGCCTAGTTTCGGACAAATAAAGATGTTGAAATATAAATCATATGTATTTTAACAGGGAAAATTAAAAATTGTAATTAAAAAAAAGTATCTACAATAAATATAAATAATAACTAACAATTAAACTAAAATGAAAATTATACATGCATAATAAATCCTATTAGTTTCAATATGTAAAACATTATATCATAGCAAGAGTTCTGTGAAATAATACCAGGCAAATCTGGGCCAAAAACTTTTAATTGAAACATTCGTTCTGTGAATGCACTAACATTATTTAAAATAATGTTACAGGAGAGCAAAATAGTATTAGGGAATGAATGTGCATAATAAACACACATATATCGAATTTGTCAAAGTTTTAAATAATTTAATTTTCAAATATTTAAAACTTTTTTATTGAGTTGACGTACAGTTAAGAACTTTTGTTTAAATAAATGTCTGGAAATCTAGTTCCATTTATACATGAATCTGATTAACATGGTTACTAATTGTTTGGTATAAAATAATCATATTTTTCTTCAGTAAAACGAAGTATACTTTTCTTTTTGTCAATCATGTATTCGCGTTTTATGTTTTTAGATTAATACCCAAATTAAAATGTAAATATTTTACTTTGTTAAATTTGAGTTCTTCCTGGCTGTTTAACTGGAGCACAAGTATCGCGTTTCTTGTTAAACGTAATATACGCTTGTTTTGTTTGATTCACTCCAATTCGTAATTTATCGAGCCATGAGAACATTCAACTCTTCCTGCAGAAGCTGCAGCCGTGAAATTATTGGATTTTTATCCGATGCTAAATATTGCAATACCGTCAACAAATATCCGAGTATCTGATTTGTAGCAGCGTTATAGAATGGGATACGAGTTACGAATAATTTATTATACGATTTGAAATTTTTCCTCACAATTTTTGCTCCTCCTAAACTTATTTACAATCAATTCCTATTCAATCTATATTGCTTTCAATCGAAAAATTGAATTATCACTGCAAATTTTATACATTTTAGTCTTTAATTTTACACATTATTAATAATAATAACATTTATTTCAATAACTACAAGAAAAAAAATACAAACAAAAAATGATGGAAATACATGGAAAAGAAAAAGAACATCGAAAGAACCACATCCAGAGCCGCGCATTGCCGACCCATGGTATAAGTACTATTTGAAATAGAAAAAGACTAATATTTTAATCTGTAAATTGCATGTAAGTTTACTTTTATTAAAACTACATTTCATTTTCTTTACGAAACTTCTTCTATTGCTCCCCTTAGATTTGTTCAGAATCTGCATAAACTATGGAAAATGAAGTTTCGTATAACGCAATTTCGTTAACTGAAATATTATTGTAATTGAATAAATAATAAGCGAAATAAATATATTAATTTCTTATTTCATAATAAATTCATAGAAAGGTTATGGAAACCCTGCACTAATTAAGACGGTATTTCATTATAAGAGCATCTTTCTGAGTAGTAGTACACCCGCTCACGCCGAATGCTTTAGATGTTATTGCGAAGTGATACAAAGTTAGCAACTTAGTTACCAACAACTTTTAATTGTGATAATCTTCTATGCTTTACTTTCATAAATGTATAGTACTGCCGTTACGTTTTTCATTGTTTTACCAGCAGCTCTGTAATAAGTATCATTAACATCCTTATCCCAAGTAAACTCGTTTATTTTTATCTCCTCCTCGAAATTCATTATTTCATCCGTTATATATTCAACTTCCTAACTTCCATTCAGAGGCAGCTTCATTTCCGTTAAAATAAAACAAACAAACAGAAAATAACTATACGCAAATCAACGCGCTTTAAAATTTTCATTCAATTCAAGATTTTGCAAGGAGAAAGTTAGCAAAATTTATTTTATAATACAGTCTACTCAAAATTAATATGCAGTGGAACCTCGCTTCCACATGACGAGTGACGAGAAGAAGAGAAATCCAAGATTGTGTAATTTTCATAAAAAGTATAGCAAACAAATAAATAACTATCATTCACAAAAATGATATAATTTGAAACCTATATATTATTTAATAAATGGCCTGCCTGAAGTTGCTTTCATTTTGTCGAATTAATAGACTCATATCGACACCTGTCAGGTAAAAATACTTGGACCCTCGTGCGGCTTACGTCCTTCCAGCCGGATCGCATTAAAAGTGGTGGTTACAACACCCTAAAAACACCTACTAAGGGATTTTGGCTTTATTCGAGGGTTACTACCTTTTAGTCGGGGGCGTAACATACAACCGCAAGCTGTGACTGTAAACATCACCTTTTATTGCGAATACTTAAAATTCTTGCTCTTACTAGCTTTTAAAAACTATGTCCCTATGCTCACGTATCATATTATATTGCGCATCCCCTTCGTGTCACAATAATCACCCCTGTTATACTTCTATTGTCGTGTTGCTACTATTATATTGACTTCCTAAGAAGTCGGAACAAACTTGCAAAACGGCTTATCGTTGCGTGTCGAAGTGGAGGAGCTTGACATTTCGTATTATTAACTCATAATATTACATAATTACCTCTCAAATACAGATTAACATTGTTTTTGTAAAAAATACTTAACATTTTATTAAATTAATTCACTTAAAATAATTAAGTTTTAATTGATTAATCTTTGATATCCCTGATCTGTCATTAAAATTTAGCGAAAAATAACTATACTTAAACTCCAAAATTTATATTTCTGAAACAATTTTAAAATTATAGCGTTGAGGGTGAATTCTATTATAATTATTTTCCATAGATAAACATGAGCGGTTGGGGATGAAATTCCAATTATACAATAAACCTATGTTTAAGTTTACTGAAGAAGGAAATTCCATTGACGTTGAGAACTACCAATATGAAAGTTTTAAAAATTATAGCGTTGAGGGTGAATTGTAATATAATTATTTTGCATAGATAAACATGAACGGTTAGGGATGAAATTCCAATTATACAATAACTCTTTGTTAAGTTGAATTCTACTGAAGAAGGAAATTCCAATGGCTATGGCTACTACCAAATATCAAAGATATAAGTTATAAAAAAAATCCTTTAATTAATTAAAATTGTGTATGAACTTTCATGAACATTTTGTTAAAAAAAATGGAATTTTAGTTTTCAATATATTAGTCCCTTTGTGCAATGGTTATGTTTCGCTATGGTATAGTAAATATAACGTTCGTGAATTGATGAAAAAGACAACAAACAACGTTTCAAACAACAAGAGCGCGACAGGAACGGGAAATTTGCAATCCGTTAATTAACGCGAATAATAAACTAATGAAGTTTACCCACCGCCGGTTTTTGTGTTCCCTCTGTTATTTTTTATTTCGTCTATCCGACATTTATTTTTGCCATGTTCGTTTGTTTTTGGTAAAATCCTCTCTCTTTCTCTATCACCCCCTGTGTTTCTCCCTTTCACTCTCTCTCTCTCTCTCGTCCACTATTTATATTTTTGCCTTTCGTTTTGGTTTATTGCGCCGTCCCCTGTGATGAAAATCACAAACCGAATTGAAAAACAATCCCGCTTATATTCATCTATTCGCATTCGATATGCGAATAATAATAAAACAAACATGTTTGTTGAGCGCAGAAAATAATAATATTAATAATTCGATCCCCCCAACGGTGCTCGTATTCTGCTCAACCATACGTGTGTCTGTACATTTACGCATGCGCATTTGTATGTGTGTAAGTATACATATACATGTGTGAGTATGGTTGTGTTGTGTGTGCGTGTCACCGCGTCCTAATTGGAAATTCAAAAAATTTTCAAATTATCTGAATATTTCCACCCACCAATTTTATATAACGCAATTCCATCTAAAAAAAATACAGATATACATATTTATCTCTTTCTATATACCATGTGTCCACATAAAATATCTTTGTAAAATTTACCAAAAAATAACACTGTTGTGAAAAATTCATAGAAATAAAATAGTAAACTCATTGTTGAATCCATAGTCACAAAAACGATTTTTGAACATTGATTTTTTGACCAATTAAAAGGAAAATGAGTTTTTCAAAAAATCCAAAATTCAAGTACTTTTCTAACATATTTAGACACATTAACATATTTTTTGATCGAAATTTCACTTTAGAAATTACAAAATAATCATTATAATTATCGAAAAAAAATCTGTTACTGATGCATTTAGGGGTAGTATACACCCTGTATATAAATCTATATATATATATATAACGATCGTCCATCCCTGTATGCAGAATTCATGATATCTGATTATTTATTTATTTAGCTTTGCTCTGGCGCGTATTTTTTCATCCTGCATTTTCGTTTTATTGCAATTATTATTTGGCCGTCGACAAATTTGCATGTTTATTGTGCGAAACCAAACGCGTGTAAACCAAAAAAAAGCAAACCTGAAATAAAACGAAAACGGTCACATAATCAAATAAAATCGCAACGACGACGATAGGGGTGGATG
>JAFMTC010000869.1:457723-485073 GCA_018845635.1 Nicrophorus orbicollis | reverse complement strand
CCTGTGGGCTATACCCTTCGCATGCATGAAGCACAGTGCGGACGCCACCTCCCGCACTATCTCCGCTGCCGCCGCCTCGGTGAAGCACTTGTGCTCCTGGATCCTCCTCAGCAATTGACCACCGTTGATCTGCAAAAAAAAACGCCGTATTAGACAAAAAATGCATCGAAAACGGCGAGTCTCGCAACCGAAATTTGGGTCAGCGACTGCACTTTATTGCGCAAACGACCGCTCAACCTAATCCAGATGCCTTTATTTAGTCAACAAACGCTCGGCCAACTAATTCGGTCCATCTGGAGCAACGTATTCGTTATCTTCGAATTATTGGCAATAGTCTGCTTACTTTTTCGAAAACCAGGTAGAACTTGTCCTCGTCCTCGAAGAACTCGCTGAGCTGGATGATGTTCGGGTGTCCCTGACAATGATGGAAGGTCTCCACCTCCCGGAAGACTCGATCTCGCGCGTGCCCCGGCACCTTATCAATCATTTTCACGGCGTACTCCTGATCGGTGTACATGTTGACGCAGGTCTGTACGCTTGCGTAAGCACCTTCGCCCAGTATCTCACCGGTCAATTTGTACAGCTCTGAAAGAGATGAAAGCAACAGCGAGATTAGAAAAACTTGCGAAATGTGACGGTCGACGGCATTGGAATACGACGGCGAAGGAAAAAGAACTATCGCAAAGGTCAATTATGTTTATTGGCTTAAGGGTACACGAAGGTAGAAAGTAGGTTGATCGCTTTCCTGGGACAGCTGCAAACAAACATGCATCTGCTTCTGTTCGAACCGTACAATTTGTGCACGTTCCTTAAAGCCAATATGAGACAATTTTAACGAAAATATTGTTTTTCACGATAATTCTTAGAAAATGAGCTAATTCAGTGAGTTAGGAACTATGAATTTTCAGTCAAGAATATCGATTATGTTAGAAATAACTAAAATTATTAATTTATTTAGCAATCTATATGAACTAATTGAATTTCATTGTTATATCAGAAATATAGTAAATTAGGAAGATCAAAATCTAAGTCAAGATTGTCGTTGAAGCTATTTTTTTGATAAAATATTAATTGGACAAAGTTACTAATAACTTTCAAAATATTTATGACTTCGGAATAACTGAAATTGGTGATTTAGGAAGTTGAAAAATTGAGTCAAGATTGTGTCTGAGGATGTTACCTTGGAAGCAAGAGGAGACCAAGGAAGAACCGGTGCGTTTCTTCTTGCGGCGACGTCTCTTGGCCTCTTCCTTGCGACGGGCAAGCTCTCTGGCTCTGCTATCGGCGTCCATCTGGTCGCCACTATCACCGCCGCTGCCCTCCCCACCATCGTGAGGATGTCCACTATCACCACTCGATACTGCAACAAGAAAATAAGTTAATAATAACAATTATGCAAGAGATACAAATTGCAAACAATGATTCACTCAACAGTTTTTAGATGTTCGACGATACGCGTTATCTGCGCCAGTTTTTCGCTTCATTTTCACGCAACGCAAGTAAACAGTGAATCATAACATAAATGAGAGATCAACGACCTCAAGACCAAACTGGATTGATTCGCAATTAACTAATTACTGCAAGATCCGGTACTCGTAAATTGAATCACAGCACACACACAAATAAAGTATGAATTCGTAATAGATCTGAACGTATGTTTACGTACACAGACTTCCTGTCCGAAATAAATCATCGCGTTGTGTAATATGGCACAAGCATGAATAATGTATAAATAACGCCGACGAAGAGGATCGATGTGATTTCTGTCCGTGCGAGAGATTGCGAGCAAAGCCCTTCCTCCTCGACGGACAAAGCTCGAGTGTTTCTCGTTAAACGAGGAGAAGCTTTTTGATCTTCAAAAGATTCCTACTGCCTCACTTGAACCCGAGAAACGAAACGAGAGCACCACCTTTCTTACGCATGCAGAAGTACAATGTGAAAACAGAGTTTTAAATCAACATTTCCACTAACAACAGCGTTCAAATGAAACTTCAGTCGGGATTTCCCTCGGGTACACCACTAGGTCTTCTTCACTTCTCCCATCGATTATATTCGTAGATTTGTTATTGTTACCAAGGAAACCAAGACGTGATGAAACTTTTAACTCATTACAACATAAATAACGTTCAACTAAATCTTTAGCTGGGAGTTCCCTTAGGTAAACTACTAGGTCCCCTTTACGACAGCGTCTTCTCCCATCGATTAAATTTGTTGTTATTACCAAGGAAACCAGAAATAAACGGTGGCCATGTCGTCTGTTGGATCGTCGGTTGTATCCCGAAAATAGAAACAGCGAATCGCGTAGTCCGCAAACAAATGTCAATAATAAACAGAGCGCAGTTCCGATCGAACTGCAGTGTTTTCCTTTTTCGAATTTCCCTTTTCTCTGTTTACAAAGAACGGCCAAAACGTCGTCCTGCCAAAGCGATAAATCCGACCGTCGCCTAAATATACAGTTTTTTTTTTTGCGAATTTCCCAGATTAGGTCTGTTTATTTACGTCGAATTCGCACAAATTTTGGCACCGGAGGAACTATTACATTTCGAATTCTCTTTTTCATCAGCAAAAAAAAACACAGCGAACTGCGCAAATCCGTGTGTGCAGAACGAAATTAAAAATAATTACTGCATGACATCAACGACACACTTAGTCTTTTCGCATCGGATTCAATTTTCCAACGTGACTTTTAACTTTGCTTGTGCGGTGCAACGGCACAAGCAGAGATGTCTCTTTCTTTCTCTTCTTCTTCTTATTCTTGTTCATCCTTTCTTTCTCGTTCTGCAACTCCTTTCGCAACGAGAATATGCACTCCCCTTGACAGCGGCAATTAATTTCGACGTAAACTGGTTGCTTTGTCTCCTCTCCTCAATGGACTGTCTCTCAAATGCATGATTTGATTTGAATGTAACCGTTCCAATTTTCGAAGTTATGAGAGCACTTTTTCGCAATAGAACCTAATTGATTGCTTTGACATTGGAATATCCATCGCAGTTAGGTTCATGCGCTCTAGGTGTCGCTTCGCCAATTGAGCCCATAAATATACAACCCAATTAGCTCTAATGCCCGCAACCGCATTCACACGCAACTAATTTTATGTAATCACGCAGTAATGACTTTCATTAAACGATGTTTTTAATTATATTTACCCAAAACGTTCACTCAATATCATTATTCTTGAGTAAATCATTAACAATTTGTTAGTCAACATTACCAACACAAACATTTCTTTTCCACGTGTAACGCTAAATACTTCGTTGATTTATTCAATATTTGCACAAGATTTTGGTTAATTATCAAGGTGTTAAACCTTTTAGCATATGCGTATAACTGTTTAATAAACATGTTTATAGGCGTATTTTTTTCTGTCACAGAAGTAACTAACTAAATATAACTTCAATGTTGTTATACTTCATTTCATAACGACTTCGCAACATTAAACACTAATTCTATATTTAAACTAAGCGATAATTTGATTTCTTTTCAACTTTCATAATATAATTTTTGATTGAAATTATCTGTCAAAGTCCGATTTTACTCAACGAAACTTCAATGTTGACATTGCATAACGATTTCGTAACTTCAAAACACTAATTTCATATATAAACAAATCGATTTTTTTTCAATAATCAGGTGAATAACTAAATATAAACCGTTGTCAAGTGTAAAATTTTTATATATTTTTTTATCTCTCAATTTTTATGTAACATTTGATTGAAATTATCTATCAAAGTGTACTCAACAAATTACTTATAGATTCGCCGACTTATCGACGTTATCAGTGCTTATGCAATGCGGACGCAAATCAATTTCGTAATAGCAAAATAGTAATAAACTCTGCAAGTTTTTATCGATTATTTTTGTTATTATATAACATGGGGGGGGGATCTGTCAAATGTTTACGATTAGTGCGATAAGTTAAGACAACAGATGGCGCTCGAATGTGACAATTGTGTGTGTGTTTTTTTTTTGCATTCGCCCCCTGCGACATTATGCTGCGGTGTTACGTGTTTTGCTATTAAGCAGCGCAAATCCATTGTTGTATAATCGCGGGTCGGGTTTCTTTGTTGGTGCAAGCAGGAAAACGTTGCGAGTCCGCATAAATGAATATTTAGAATGACTTCACACTCCGCACAATTCCGTGCGCCTTTTTTTTTCGTTCCGTGCATTTTACCTCAGTCATGTTTATATAAATTGTAAAATAAAATAAACGAAATCAAGGATTCCTTCGCATTTTTTTTTGCATATGGATAAGGATCGTAACAAAAGGCAAAACATGACTCACGCGTTGTTTCCTTATCGCGGAACTGGTGATATTCGTTATGCAAATGTTTCAGTAGAATTGTTTATTTCAGCAAATTTTGAATAAATTAGTACAAAAATTGATTATAAACTAAGCATGAATCAATTGGAATTCAAGACGCCATCTCTCGGTGGAAATAATAATGATATTCATTCTATATAAACAATTTAATTTCACTAAATATAAACAAAAAATTGATTGTAAATTAAGCGTAAATAAACTGTTATTAAATACGCCATCTCTTGGTGATAAAACAAAGTTTTAAATGAAAAATTGCTTTCACCGTTTTCACGTGTTTTCCTTTGTGAAAACGCGAAATAAATGCGACGACGACGTTATTTTCCCCCCAACAATGCGTGTTTACAGGATGATGCACGGAAATAAGAGGTATCATCCACCTCTTCTTACGCATAAAAACTTTTATTTCTGTTTCAAAGTCGCATCCCAGGCGGCCTTGGCTGCACGGAAAATAATCGCTTTTCCACTTCGCGTTTTATTTTGGGAATTACGATATAAAAGAAGAGCTCGAAATCATTTCGAAATAGACTTCCCAAATGTTTAGATTCGTTCGCCTTTGCGTTATTTCTGCGATCATTGCTTCAGTTTGCTTCAATTTTAAGAATTGATAATGAAGTTACGTAATTTTAGGCTGAAAATGTCTATAGATTTGCATTGAAAAGTCGGCCACGTTGGACGTCAAAGAAATTACAAACTAAAATATATTTTTTTTTACCTTGTACATAAAAAATGAACCGTAAACTGTAAGAGAAACCAGTAACTGTATTTCAATGTGAAAAGTAAAGGAAAAGCTTATTTTTTGTTGTAAATATTTTGTATATGCTCTGTTAGCAATCACAACAAGTTCAAAGATGATGTTCTTTATACGAATTGTTCGTTAAATATTGTTGTTAAATAAATGCAACTATTGTAATTGACTTGTAAAAAGCGTAATAAGTGGATCGTTAATGGTGAGGAAACCGCACATAAATAGCGTTAATGCGAAGCAAAGTGTAGATAAAAGTTGAACGGAAACTCGAAAAGTAAATGATTCGCATTGAGGTTGTTCGTAAAACAGAACTTCGCATTCTGCGTTTCGTCTAATATGATTTCCAATTCACGTTTCGAGACAGAAACATTCCTGCGCTGCGCTGTTTGTTTCCCGAAGTTTCTTGTATATAATATATGTACGTGGCAGACTGCAAAATCTTGGGAATTCGCTTTGGGAATCTTTCGAAATTTCCGAATCGCTTGGCAAACGGACGGCATGAAAATAAACCTGAAACGCTGAAAATAACGCTGGGAGCGAGGAAATGATGCCGGGTTTTATAACCTTTTTCTCCGCAAGAAGCCAAAGGAAATAGAAAATTTTGCGCATCGCACAACTGGTTTTTTTTTTTTGGTTTTAAATTGCAGTGAATAATAGTAATAATAACGGAGTGAATTTTACTTTCACGTCTCTTAAATCAATTTCGTTACACGTTTTGCTTTGTAATTTTCTGCAAAATTCACTGAGCAGGCGTTGCTCCTGTTCTGATTCCACGTGATCTTTAAGCCGTGCAGAATGTAGTAAGTACACAAACTAATCTCCGGCTGCGGTAATGTTAATGCAATTTTCCCGATTTACATAGATAATAACTCTCTACTAAAGTGCAATTTCATCCGATGCACTTTCTTTCGACTCTTACTTACTCCAAACAAATCGCAGCTCTTAATTGACTTTTAATTACGGCTCCGAAAAGATTGCCCGCAGGAAAGTCAAATGCTTCAATATTTAATTAACTCACTTTTACTCGAATCGTACAAAAGCCAACAAGAAATTCATCAATCATTTCATTAAGCGCACTCATTAATAAATGGAAAATGTATAAACGCAATTTGAAAACTGACGTTTAACACGTCACTTTTAAAACTGACGTCTAAAACGTCACTCTTAATACTGAAGTTTAAAACGTCACTTTTCATCTGGCACAATTGCATGTTACATAAAATAAACTTATAATTACGACTTCGAAAAGATTGTCACATGAAAGTCAATTGCTTCAATATTTAATAAACTAACTTTTACTCGAATCGTACAAAGCCTTAAAGAAATTCATCAAGTATTTCATTAAGCACACGCATAAATGAACGGATAATATGTAAGCAGTATATCACATCAAAGATAATTGACGTTTAAAATGACACGTTTCACACTAACGTCAAAATGATTTAAATATAACAACATTTACTTGTCATCTGTCACAATTGCATATTTAAACGCGTTTTCAAATCTGTGATAATGACGTTTAAAATGTCACTTTTCACACTAATGTCAAAAATGATTTAAATATAATAATATTTATTTGTCATCTGTCACAATTACAACTTTAAACGCATTTACAAATCTGAGATAATTGACGTTCAAAATGTCACTTTTTCAGGTAATGTCATAAAATTAAGGTTAAATTGATTTAACCCAAGTTCATATAAACTTGTCATCTGTCACAATAAAGTTATTTTAATGTCAAAAATTGAAATGTATTCATTAACACATAAAAGTATTGTCAAATAAACGCAGTTGAAGCAAAATCAAGAAAGGCTCTTCCAAGAGATTTCTCTCAAAAAAAACATTAACATTCGTTGTTCATTTTTACCTAACATGTTTTTTTTTGTGTGACATTTTCAACGTCCCAACATCTGTCAGCTGCATTACGTAATTGTATATCGCTTCAATTTATTGCACAGATGTGTACAAACAAAACAACAACAAAAAAAAACTGATTGCCAAGACAACACGGAGAGCAGAAAATAGGTTCCTCGACACATGCGAATTGTTGTAAGAAATGAGAGGATCAAAATAAATGTAAGAAAAGAGAGAAGAAAAAAAACGAGTAGAAAATATATGGGATGTAAACAAACAACATCTTGAAAGCAAATGATTAATTAAATGTGAACGAATTGTGACTAAGATTATTATTATTGCGCGGAATGAGACGTCAACAGCATCAGCACATCATCATGTGTTCGATTCCGTTTTTTTCTTCTTCTTCTCCTTTTCCGAAGTGCATAATAGTTCAACTCTTATGCAACACGTCTCGAACGGATTACGAGACTATTTTTATCTTATCATCCCACAGCCGAGAACTGTCTCTATTTTCGTTTGCATTTCCTGCAATTTATGAAATCTTCCATTTCGATAACTGTCGTCTGCACAGTGTTCAACAAACAAAACAATCTTGCAATTTGTTACTTTTTAATGAATGTAATTTACAGTTTGAATTTACAACTTAAGAATTCGGTTATCACTGTTTTATGACAATCTGTCAGTTTTGACGTTTCTAAATTTGTTATAGAACATTTTACATTGACATCTGTCATTATTGACATTACTAAGGGATTGTATTAACACCAATTTACACATCTATTGTTTTATAATGTAAAATGTCAAGCTGACATTTTTGACGTTCCTGAATATATTATGGAACTTATTATATAACCTAATTTCAAATTGACATTTCTCATTATTGACATTAGTAAAGGATTGTATTATCACCAACTTACTTATTATTTACACATCTAGTGATTTATACGGTAAAAATGCCAAGTTGCAACTTTTGACGTTACTGAATATATTATTAACTTATTATTTTAAATTGACATCTGTCATTATTAATTTAGTAAAGGATTGTTTTAGCACCGATTTATTTATTATTTCCACTTCCACTGTTTTACAAGGTAAAAATGACAAGCTGTCATTTTTGACGTTCCATAATACATTACGCAACTTATTATATAACCTAATTTAAAATTGACATTTCTAAATATTTATATTAGTAAAGGATTGTATTATCACCAATTTACTTATTATTTACATATATAGTGATGTATAAGTTAAAAATGTCAAGTTGCAATTTTTAACCTTTTTGAATATATTATTAACTTATTATACATTTTATATTGACATCTGTCATTATTGATATTAGTAAGGGATTAATTTACACATCTATTGTTTTATAAGGTAAAAATGTCAAGTTGCAATTTTTGACGTTTCTGAATATATTATTAACTTATTACACATTATATATTGACATCAGTCATTATTGACATTTCTAAGGGATTGTATTAACACCAATTTACACATCCATTGTTTTACAAGGTAAAAATGTCAAGCTGTCATTTTTGATGTTCCAGAATACATTATGCAACTTATTATATAACCTAATTTCAAATTGACATTTCAAGTATTGACATTAGCAAAGGATTGTATTATCACCAATTTACTTATTATTTACACATTTATTGATTTATAAGGTAAAAATGTCAAGTTGCAACTTTTGACGTTTCTGAACGTATTATTAACTTATTATTTTAAATTGACATCTGTCATTATTAATTTAGTAAAGGATTGTTTTAGTACCGATTATTTATTATTTCCACTTCCAATGTTTTACAAGGTAAAAAATGACAAGCTGCAATTGTTCCAATTCTAAGTTGACATCTGTCATTTTTGACATTTCTAAATATGCTCCCAATTATAAATTGACATCTGTCATTATTCTCATTAGCAAAGACCACCAAATTGCACACATTTGAGAATAATATCAGAAATCCATAAGTAATGAAATTAAATAATTTATTGTTCTAAATTCAGCAGACTGAAACAAGATTGTTGAAGTTTGCATTACAGAAATAATGAATGTAAATGCTTGAACACGTACGTAATGTTGTGTTTCTCTTCCGCAAATAATGAACGAAAACAGATCATGAAAAATAATAAAAAGTACGCACGAACGCAAATGTTATAAATATCGTCTCGCAAAGGACGCAACGGCAGGACGAAAATAGGAGGCGGCGGCGGCGGCGGCGGCGTCGTCCGAGCGCTTTTCGTATACACTAGACTACAACATTTTCCTTTTTATTTTTCCGGGACCGGAAAAGAAAACACGTCCATAATTTCCCGGCGGCGTTTATTTATTTTTCCGCGCGCGGTGTTTTCTGTGTCGGAAAAGTAAACAGCAGAACGTTAAACCGGGAAACGCGAATCCTCGTCCTGAATATTAAATCCTTCGACAATGCAGCTCCGTCGCCGATGTCACGTGACCTCAATCCGGATCAAATTGTCTGGAAATAAAGAACAAACCGCTCCTCTTTTATTTACTAATACTCGATTTTGTTTTCGTATTCAGCAATTTCATTGCTTTTAATTACATCGAAATTGATGGATGGATTCGATCGTTCGTTTTGCCCCCATCGGACACGTAAAGCCAAGGTCGTCGACCGGCAATCAGCGCCATCTGTCTGCGTTTGCGAAACTATAAATATTAATTTCCGTATAGTAATTAGTGTTTCAATATTTATTGTTTTGCGGCGCGTTTCCTCCCATTATTTGCAATTCGAATGCTTTCATTCAATTCACCCAGTCAAATGGGAACACTGCAACATTATCATTATTCTTAACTTCTTTTTTTTTTCATAACTTTTACTTAATGACTCATCCTCGTTTTTCAAATGCAAACATATTATAACTAGACTTTCCTCTTAATATCATTTAACAAATTGTTAAATTTCATTCACTTCACACAGATTAATTAAAGTTATTATTACTTATAATGACTATTGTTACTCTCATAAAAACTTCTTGACGATACATTTAAACTATCCTTCAAATTTATACACAAATTGTGAACAAAATATCGAAATTAACATTGTATTTATATACAGAGGAAACGAAAATAAAGGATGCACCAGGATTTGGAGTAACACCAACTTCAGTATGGATTGCATGTCCATGGATACAGAAGGAGACTTATTAATAAACAACCTATCGATTGTTTGCCAACAAATAAATAGCCACCTGTTGATGAAGTTGACACGGAAACGGGTCAACAAACTAGAGGTTCCAAACCTTTTTTCTTTCTTCACCTATCGATTCCTTCAATATCCTCACTTTAACGATATTTTAGGGTTTAATTAAACCAAATTAATCGTGAGTTTCTTTCTAATAATGTAGAAATGAAACAATATGTAACAAAGTAAAGTTTTCAGAAAAAAATAAATTGACAATTTTGAAAGCTTGTTACAGAAAAATGGTAATGACTAGAACTATTTCAATAGGTTTATCGTAAAGATGATAGTTTTTTGTTCAATTTGCATATTTCAAGTACTAATTAGCTTGTGTGGTAATTGAGAAATTTAATAAAACGTGAATAGGTGCATTAAACTGGTCAACAAACTGAAGGTTCAACTTGTTTATTCTTATCGATTTCTTCGTTATCTTCATTTTAACGATATTTTAGGGTTTAATTAAACCAAATTAATCGTAAATTTCTTTCTAGTAATGTAGAAATGAAAAAATATGTAACAAAGTTAAGTTTTCAGAAAAAAATAAATTGACAATTATATACAATTTTGAAAGCTTGTTACAAAAAAAATGGTAACGACTAGAACTATTTCAATAGGTTTATCGTAAAGATGATAGTTTTATGTTCAATTTGCATATTTCAAGTGCTAATTAGCTTGTGTGGTAATTGAGAAATTTAAGAGAACGTGAAGAGGTACATTCAAAAATGAAAATTGGAATAACTTGATCATTAATTAACTTTACGTAACGATTGTTGTACCAAAAGAAGCGCAATTAAAGATTTCTGCAGTAGTATTCTTAAATTATAAGAAATATTTTGAAAATAGTTAAGAAAATCGAAATAACTTAATAGATTGTTTTTAGTTCTGCAATGGTAACTAGATGGCGCTAGTGGAAAATAAATGCTATTAGGTCATCTCTGCACGAAAAACTACATCGAGTTTTGCTGTTGCATTGATATTGTTGAAGTTATTTGCGTTCGTGCTTTGCGGAAGAGATGAACGTGATGCAGATAGATATAGTTTTGCACGTCGTTGCTTCAAATACGAAATGCACGAATGGTGGAGGAAGAAGGCGGAAACGTTGCGGAGAGTCACGAGAAATTTATTTTAATATTCTTTATTACATCGAACATTCGTGTTTTTTTTTGTATGATTTTCTTCAATTCGTTACCACGGATGGTTTATTCGTATTTTTTATTTACTTGTACAATGAACTTCGCGCAACGGAATGCATGACTGGCGAAGAGAAAGAGATGATTGCTGTACGAAGGTGGTGATCGAGACAAAGAGAAAGAGAGAGAGAGGTGGAAGTAATAGGTGATTAATAATCGTAATGCAACGTGATTCCACATTTTCACGCCCAAAACCGCACAATTACCTCACAGCTACATGCTAATTGGACTTTTCGTTTCAGTATAATTGCCTTTGTTCCTCGCCTTGTGCCACAAAACCCAAGGATCGATAATATAAGAGTTTACACACTCAACACTGCATTGACTAAATCTTAGTGTATTAAAACTTAGTTACTAACCACATTAAGTGTTCAGTTAAGGTTACTTTAGTTGAGGTGTTGCAGTATAGCCAACATTGAAAAATGGTACATCTTTTATCCCCACAGACGCTTATTACGTCAAAAGAACATCGCTTTTAATTTGACACTTTTACTTTATTTTCGACCCTATTTTTGTCCATTTTTCGGTACTAATCAGTCATAAGACATGTGTCTCGATAATTTTGACACCTGTCAATATTCAAATAATTTCAATGAGTTACAAGAATGTCCTTTGAAAATATACTTTTAAAAACTTTACAAACCAATTAATATATCTCATTTGACAGATACAAAATTGACGATCATTTGACAGATACAAAATTGACAATCATTTGACAGATAGAAAATTGACAATCATTTGACAGATACAAAATTGACAATCATTTGACAAAGTTATACAATATATTTGTCACAAATCGCAACGAAACGACGATTTTGGATAATCCATGAAACGCAACAAACGAATAGTTTCAGTTCCATGTTTGTTTTTTGTGCAAAAATTTTGATTTTGATCCTTTGATTTCAATGCGAATATTTTGGATGAGCTTCCGATTTCAAAGGGAATACGCCGCATGGCATAAGCCGCCTTCAGTTGAAAAGGCCAAACAACAGAGGCGAACCAATCGGAGCACATGAAACGATAAATGTAATCCTTTGATTCCACCATTTCGCATTGCACTGTCACATGTATTTTTTCGTCGTGTTTTTTGTTTGTTTTGTCATTGCATTTATTTATAAATTCGTTATCGAATTTTATGTAATTCAAACGACGGAAAGCTTTTCATTTTATCGGCAAATAAAACTTCGTTAATTGTTTTTGTTTTACCATAGTTACGGTTGTTTTCGTTTTACGAATTTTTGTTATAACAATTGAAATGTTTCTGTTTGTCAGTCAAATATAAAATTTATATTCGTTTTGGTTTGATTTACAATTAGAAAAATAGAATTTTATCCTTTTTTTTCAAGACTTTTGTTATTTTACTAATTAATTCTTCAATGTTTAAATTACTTTGTAGAAATGAAATAATAACAAATACTTAGCAATCATTTTTGTTGAAGTTTTTGGATATTGCAGAAACCCATGTGTATTTACCTGGAAAAGAAGAAATTCTACGATTAGTTAAAGTTTTATCTTATACAAAATAAGTAATAATTATTTGAAACGAAATAGATGAAAAATGAAATTGTAAAATTACAAATATTTTCCTGGTTTTGAAAACAAAGAATCTTCAGTGATTTGAGGAAGTGTGGGAATAGTTGAGATGCCATATGGCTTATGTAAACGTAAGGAAACGGAAAAAATCACCCTCCAAATATTGATCTTCAGACTTCTCGAATTTCAATGAAAAATTGAATATTTGCGTTGTGTTCTTCGTTTGAAACGGGAAACTCGAGTTAAAGCATACAAAGCTAATTGTAAAGTAGACAAATGTATACGATTACATTGAAATTGAGCACTTTAGAACACAAAAATCAATGCAAATTAGTCAATTTTTCATTAGAAAAGAATTCTAACATTTAAATTTCTTACAAAGTATGCATTTAGGTTTCCAAATTGTTCATAAAATTTCTAGAAAAGCAATAGGAATACGTATTTGGTTTAAAAGTTTAAATTTCTTTTAGTTTAAAAGTTTAAATTTGTAGCAAATTCAGCTTTTCAAATCGTTCGTAAAACTCCTGGAAAAGCGATAGGAATGCAAGTATTATATATTTACTAACTGCACTTGTTTGTTAGTGTAAAGATTTTCCTAAAGAATTTCGTTGCAAATGAGGCGTTAAGTGAACCAAGGTGAGACAAGACTTTTCATTATAAAATATCGTTCATTCAAGTCGCAATAAATATGATTATCTGGGTAAACCTCAATCAATTTCTTCGCGTTCATTTTTCCTCTCCTTTTTTCCATTGTTTATTTGTATGAATCGGTTCGATTGACCGTTGGAAATGGAAAATTATGCGCGTTGACCCGATTTTCCCGAGAAGCGCGCGCATTAATTATTATGGAAGAGCAACTTGTTTTCCACATCTACGAATCGCTGTGTTTTGTTCCATTGTAACGTGCAAATAGAGAGAGAGCAGTAACCATGGTAAATGCTATAGCAACCATGGTAAATAATATAGTAACCATGGTAAATGATATAGTGCGCAAGGTAAGTACACGAAGCATGCGTTAAGGTCCTTCATCACCGTCGCATGTGCTTGCAGTGTTATTTATCCATAGTTCAGCAAATCCCCTGCACTTAATTCCGTTTACGTTGGAACGAATTGCACGAAGAAGACGAAGAAAAAAGAGAAGACTTTGTCTGGGTTAATGGTAATCTGGGTCCCACCTTCTCAGAACTACACCCATATTTGTTCCACTTTCCACAGTTGAGAGCTCTCTGCATCCCAAAAACAGCGAGCAACAAACAAAACGTTGTTCGTCAATTGAAAAGATCAATAAATGCGGCGTGAAAATACGCGATTTCGAGTGGAAATTCATTGAAAGATTCGTGCAACGTCGCTTTTCGGTTTTGTTTCACTTGTTGCCAACTTTCTATAATTGAACACGATCGAAAAGCACGTTGAATATACGGTAGTCCCCTCCCCAACCCCCATTAAAACGATAAGTTAAGAGTTAAAATCCAGCTGCAAATTTATTATCATTGCACGCAAATTTAATCAACGACGTTAATTATTTCGCTAAATATTAACAAACTTTCTAAAATTAACAAAAACAAAACAACTTCAATTAATTCGTTGACATTTGAAGATTCGCGTTTTTTTTTTTACAAATTACCAACTTCGAAAAGAAAAAGTGCATGTATTAATCTGACAGTTTGATTAATTAATAGTAAAATCGTGTAAACAAAATAAATAATTGAATCAAGATTTCATTAATTTAGATTTGAATGTTTTCAATGATATTCTAGAAACTTAATTTACATTATGTAATTGTATTTTTGATTAACTTACAATCACAAATTTCGTACCAACTTTATAATTAACTAATATTCACAAATTTCGTACCAACTTTATAAATGAAAAATTGCTTGTTGTTGTTTAGTGAAGAAATAATGAATGTTTTTTCCTTTCATTCGGTATACGACTTTGAAGTGGTTATCGAACGTGCGTTAACCCTTCTTCTATTCATTGTCTATTAAGGCCAAATCCGATCGAGCGGTTCCATTGTAATTGGAGTGCAAAAGGGTAAAATCCCCAGAGCCACGATTCCATTCCATTATTCATTTGCCCCCGTTATTTTGAAAGAATTCTCAACGTATTTCTATGACACTAATTATACGACGTTAGAACACAATTTCGTACATAACCAACTTTGAAAATCATGAATTTATGAATGTTTAATAATTTATTGAATTTATATAAAAAGTAATTTTATATTGGTAACATTGTCAATCAATAAAGTTAATTAAAAGAAAACCATTAATTATAGGTTATATTTTATGTCAATTTTGACAATTCTCTATCATCAAAGCATTTCTTGACTACTTTGGTTTAATTAATATTATAATACTGAACAAATATTTTCAATTACTGTACAAGAAATTGGTTATATTTTTTGACAGTTTTCAATATCAAATGTTGTCAATTTTGACAATTCTCTGTCATCAAAGCATTTCTTGACTACTTATATTCAATTAATAGTATAATACTGAACAAATATGTACAATTATTGTACAAAGAATTGGTTACATTTTTTGACAGTTTTCAATAGGAAGTAGTGTCAATTTTGACGTTTCCTTCAATTCTGACAAAATCACTAATAGAAAAAACGAAAATCTGAGCACTTGTATTAATTAATACTAGAATAATTAACAAATGTAAGAAATCAATGTTTAGAAAAAAAACTTTAGTAAGTTATAGGTTATATTTTATGAAAGTTTTCAAAATCAATTTTGACGTTTCTAACAATTCTGACGTAATAACTCATGAAAAAGAAACAAAAGAGTAAATCAAAGCACTGATGATTTTTATTCATTATATTTTGTTATTTTGCCCTACCACTTGTTTTAATTAATATTGTAATTATGTTGTTGTTAAACACAATCATAATTATCTGTAAGGATGAACGACCTATTGATCCGCAACATCTCTGAATATTTCATGATACGTAATTTCCGTATTATATTGTATAATCAATAATAACTTTAAAGAGAGAAATATTTATTTACATTGTTTTTCTCTAAAGGATTAATCGATTATAAACAAACACATTTGATGCTTTGATTTCACAAATGAAATAGTTGGCTTCAGTTGTCATTGAATAAACAACAGAAACGAAATAATTCAATGTCAATTTCATTGTTTATTTACAAATGAAAAGCTAATAAAACAAAACCGAAAAAAAACAGTTTGTTACTTTGATTTCATACTTTTAATTCAATTCCAATAATTGATTCCTTATACGGCTTTTCACTTTGCGGCCAACTTTGTGTAAATGAGAAGAGAACATGAAATTGCGTTTGAAAACGAATCAAAATGTAATAATTTGGAAAATTGAAGTAAAAACACAACATTTTTTTAAGTAAATTCATACATTTGATATTGTGATCATTTCTACTGAAATCTAAATTTACACAATTTTATCATAAGGTTGTTTGCATTTGCAAATGTTTGCATCATACAAACATTTTTGAGCGAGAATTTATGGACGATAAAGATGTTTGTTCTTCCCTGCATCGCGTTTCTTTTTTGTAGCTTCGAATCTAGTTGGCAAAGCGAACCGAAACCCGTCTAGTTTGCACGGCTTTAAATACACTTTGCATTATGTCACATTTCCTAGCAATAAACTCTCTCATGACACATTGCGCAGAAGACAAACTGAACTGTAATATTTATAGCAAAACGAATGTTTCAAATAAACTTAAGAAGTTGTTTCATAAAACAATTTGCTATTCGTGAACGTTTTAAATCCTCTTATTTATGTACGACTTTTCACTAGAATACTTTATAATCGGGTCTACTTCAATTGCCCGTCAATCAATTGTCCGACGTCCGCTAGCCCGACATGTCGGGAATTCGATACAGTCGGGCTAATGAGAGTCGGGCAAACGATTGACGAGAAGTCTAATGTCGGGATTTTGAGCGGGACTGTTTATAATCATACACAATTTGATTACGTATCACAATGTGCGTTGATTGCTGATTGATTTGGAGGATTGCAAATAAGGTTCGGTTGATTAATGAAAATCGTAAAGCTATTACATTTATTTATGCGGTTTTCTCTTGATTTTGCAATATTGCTCGGCAAATATGGAGTGTAGGAAGTAACACATTTCTTGTAAATCCAAAACATTCCATTTCATCCACAGTTTTTCCTCCTTTTCGTATCGCCTTTGCAATGTGCTCGAACGGCGTTCCAGTTTTTCCTGCATCGCGAATTTCGAGTTTTCACTTGCTGGAAAACGCTTTGTTTAGCATAATTTCTAATCATAAATTTCATATTCGCTTTTTTACAGAATTCCTCCACATTTTCCATTACAACTTAAAGCAATAAACTATCTAATACATTTCCTCTTCTCAAACTATAGTTTAACCTATACTATAAACTATATGTTGCAAAAATGACTTTTTCCAAAAGTTTTCTTTGAAATGCAAAACGATTTTTCTATTACTTTATTGAAAATCTTCAATATTCTCTTTTCTAATTCGTAATTAACAGAAAAAATAAGATTTGTTTGTTTGCAAACGCAACGTGAAACTTATTACACTTATTATTGTTTTTTTTAGAGACTTTCTTTGCAAGGAAAAGATATTACTGTGCAACTAACTTTCACCGTTTATTGTCGAATAAGTCATTCTGCATATTACTGTAATTCACAGGAACGATTTGCGAAGATTTATTATACAATTTCGCAGTTCCTTCGTGAAAAAACAACAGTTTAAAATGTAAACTTTTCGAACAATTAACAAACAAATTGCTTACAAATTGTTACTTGTTTCTCGAAATATGATATCTTTATTGCACTTTTACAAGGAGAAAGCTTTCCAAAATCGAATTACTACGAAATTGAATCATATTAGATTTGCATTCAATACGAATTTATGAACATTTTCTGAACAAATCTGTTAAAAAAAAACTTCATTCAGACAGAGATTTCTTAACTAATTGATAGCATTACAGAATGATTTCAACAATGTTTCATTTGCAATTCTGTTAAACACACGTATTTAAGTAAAAAAGTAATGAAAACTAATCGATATTTTCCGTGATTTTTTAGACGTTTCTAAACCGTTTTCTTCTTCTAAATAATTTCGTGTTGAAGCCGGTAATTTCCCATTTCGTCGAGAAAACTATTAGAGAACTTGGAAACGATTGGACGCTCCATCGGTCGATGAAATTCGCTGAAATACTTCGAAATTCAATGGAAATTTTTCGCATTTCAATGCTAAAAAATGGTCGAACTTTGTGATTGTTGCTGCCCACATTATTACGTAATCGTTGGAGCGAAATATGCATGCGAAAAATCGAGTGTTGTTTGGACTGTATTGCCCGTATGTTTCGCTAAATTGTAATTAAATGTGCTCAAGTGGTGCCCTTGAACCGTACAATTTGTGTTATTTAACGCTGTGGAAACTGCGTATGCATGTTGAGTGCATTTCTGCATCGTTGCAGTTTTGGTCTGCTAATTACAATGATTATCAACGCAATTCCTGAATTAGCATTTTTTTGCAAACGAAAACAATATAGTTTTTCGTCCTTAATTTGAGACAGTTTTTTATGAAATATCTTCATAATTCAACGATTTATATAATCAACTACTTTTGTATGGAAAAAATAGTGATTTGTAATAAAATTTTCATTGATTACAAACAGTTTCTTAATAACTTAATTTGTAACTAAAATTAGCTTGTTTTCATTTTAAAGTTTCTTTAATTGATTTTTTCATTAGTAATTAAGAAAATTAACCAGTAAACTTTGTAGATAAAGTGTACTTTAATGGTCTTTTATAGATAAGGTATAGTAATTACAACGATTATCAACGCAATTCCTGAATTAATCAAACTTTTGAACTGAAAAAAATATAGTTTTTCGTCCTTAATTTGAGAGTTTTTTTGTGGAAAATTATGAATTAACTTCGTTATTCAACGATTTATACAATAAACATTGATTACGTAGACTTAAACTACTTTTATATAATGAAAAAATAGTGTTTTGTTGTAAAATTTTAATTGATTAGAAACAGCATTTTCTTAATTTACAATTAAAATTAGCTTGTTTTCATTTTAAAGTTTCTTTAATTGATTTTTTCATTAGTAATTAAGAAAATTAACCAGTAAACTTTGTAGATAAAGTCTACTTTAATGGTCTTTTTTAGATAAGGTCTAGTAATTACAACGATTATCAACGCAATTCCTGAATTAATCAAACTTTTGAACTGAAAAAAATATAGTTTTTTGTCCTTAATTTGAGACAGTTTTTTAATGGAAAATTATGAATTAACTTCGTTATTCAACGATTTATACAATAAACATTGATTACGTAGACTTAGACTACTTTTATATAAGGAACAAATAGTGTTTTGTAATAAAATTTTCATTGATGAGAAACAGTTTCTTAATAACTTAATTTGTAACTAAATTTAGCTTGTTTTCATTTTAAAGTTCCTTTAATTGATTTTTCCATTAGCAATTCAGAAAATTAACCAGTAAACTTTGTAGATAAAGTGTACTTTAATGGTCTTTTATAGATAAATAAAATTGGAAACAAGATTGTCACGGAAAACAACAGCCAACTTGATGTAAATGTAAACTTTTATCTTGAATAATTTAGAACATAATTAACTTCTTGTGAATTCATAAAATTAACAATAATTTAATACAAATAAATGCAATTTTTATTAATAAATGATAGTAAAACTTTCCATTTTCTTTAATTGCTTTTTTCATTTGTAATTAAGTAAAATTTATACGTAAAGTATACTTTAATTATCAATTATTGTATAAATAAAAACAAAAGAAATTGCTTCTAATTGTCATGGAAACCAACCAAATGTAAACGTTTATTTTGATAGCTCAATTTTGGTTGGAAATAACCACAAACCAAAAAAACAAGAACGTATCGTTGTGGTCAGTAATTTCATTGAGGATCTTCAAGTACTTAGGAAAGTTAGAAAAAAGTATTGAATTTAGTAAATAAGAAAGTGGAAATGATAAAGTCTTCATTAATTCAAGTTAAATTACGTTCATTGTTCAGTTAAATGCAACAATTCGTTATGTAAATGTAATGCAGTTTGTTGGAAATATGAACAAACAAAAAAATGCTTAGTTATGGTCAGTAATTTCATTGAGGATCTTCAAGTACTTAGGAAAGTTAGAAAAAAGTACATTTAATCATCACATTTAGTAAATAAGAAAGTGGAAATGATAAAGTCTTCATTAATTCAAGTCAATTTACGTCCATTGTTTAGTTAAATGTAAAATTTCTTTATGTACTTTGTTATTTTTTTCGTTGCTTTCAGAATAAATAACGACTTTTGAAGAACGCGTTGCTATGGTCAGTAATTTGAGGATCTTCAAGCAGTTAGGAAGCTTGAGAAAAGTACAGTGAATCATCAAATTTAGTGGAAATGTTAATGTCTTCATTAATTCAAGTTAAATTACGTCCATTGTTCAGTTAAATGTAAAATTTATAAAGTTAATATCTTTCAGAATGAAGATGTTGAATGTTCGCTTCTTTTGCATCGACAATTTTGCACAAGACAATGAAAGAAACTGAATACAATTACACACACATATATATATATATATATGGGAGTCATGTAAGTGTGATTAGCATACGAAACACTGAAAGAAGTAAAATGAAAGAGATGGCCGTTTGCGCGCGAATTCATGCATTTCAAATGCGGCAGGACAGGTTGATGGCTTCGACTGAACCTTCGGTCTCTCTTCTAAGACTGCTGCTTCGAGCGGACGACAACAGCGTTGTTGCAAAATGGTCTTGATAGAAGGCTCGAAGAGAAGGAGTTCACTTTATTGCTGCTGCCGTTGTTGTTGTTGTTGTAGCAGATAGTTCGACTTTATTATCATTATAGGAGAGCCTCTCCCCACACACACAAGAGAGTTCAACGCAACGAGCGGTGATCGTTCGTTCTCGCATCCGGTTTTCAAACTAGAAAGTCTCTCCCAATTCACACACAAAGTGGAGAGGCGACTCCATACACATGTGTGGTACATGAACAACAACAACGACAACACACATGCAAAGAGAAGCAACGGCACACAGCTGGTCGGATTCTGTATAAAATGATCGTGGATGAGGAGAGAGAGGTGCAGTGTGGAGATGCGAGAAGATCGTTGGATGAAAGGAGTGGAGGTAGCAGCAGCAGCAACCGGTCGTTGGAACCTCTTCCATAACCAGAGAGGAGAGGCTTTCATAGATGGAAGAAGCTATGCGTTTGAAGATTTCGTATTTCCATCCAAATTGATCGCGAACAATGCGAACAAATCACGTTTACTGGAGAAGAAAGGAACGAGTGCTCCTTGAGGCGAGAAGAAACGCTAACGTCGTCGTCGGTTGGCCATCAACTGTTGCTGAGGCAACAGCTGATCACGAACGAGGATCGGGTTACCTTTGCACGTTCCTCTTAGGTCAGGAATGAAAACAATCGACTTACGAAGTTCAAAACTTAATTATAATCATCATAACACTTCAATACATTTACTTTTTAAAGTAATCCTTTAACATTCAGTTAATTAAAGCTTCTTTTTCATTAAGAAATGATCATAAGCCAAGATCAAACAGTTTGGAGAAAAAGTCAAATTGCTGTTTCTTTTGTAAGAATTGTTGACAATGATACAAATAAACTATAGAAAATCAAAATATATAGAGTGATTCTTTAGTAAAGAGTTTCCCAAACTCAGTGAAGATTTAACACACAAAACAAACAAGAATGTTCATTGTTTTTTTTTCTAAACTATGGTTGATTGATCGAAATTTAATCTGGTTGCTAAGAGAATGTGTCAACAATTGTCATCACAAAATGACAGCTGTCATCAAGCGTCACATTTTGACGCACAAAAAGTGCAACTACAAACAGAAAAAACTTTGAGTTGATCACCAACGTTTCCCAAACTTGATTAATGTTCTTTGTTTTTTTTATAAACTATGGTTGCTCGATCGAAGTTTAATCTGGTTGCTAAGATAATGTATCAACAATATCATCACAAAATGACAGCTGTCATCACGCGTCACATTTTGACGTACAAAAAGTGCAACTATCACCAACGTTTGACAGCTGTCATCACGCGTCACATTTTGACGTACAAAAAGTGCAACGTTTCTCAAACTTATTGTGGTTTATTTTCATGTATTAATTCACATTTCATTAAATAATTTGAAAAATAGAAATTTTGATTTACAATCATTTTTATTACTGGATTTTTAATTCATAATGTTTATTAAGAATCTTTTCAAAGTTTTTGACAAGTTTTTATTTCCTTGCAAAGTTCGGTATTTGCAATTACGGATTCTATTCTAATCCTCGGGTTAATATTTATGCAAACACCGAAATCCACTTAAACTTTCGAACGTTTATACAAACTTATTTCAGTAAATTTCACTGCTTAATCCACCTTTCTTCCTTTAATCCACAAATTAGATTACACGAAATACAAATCCGATTTAATACATTCGAAGCTTAGTAGTTCAAACCATAACAAGATTAAATCTTATCTTTTTTTCTTATTCTAATAATCTCACTTAAATAACAAGAAACTCAAGAATTTGTTGACTCTAACATTCGAATAATTCTACTTTGTTGACTAAAATATTTGAATAATTCAACTTTAATAACAAGAAACTCAAGTATTTTCATCTGTAACATTCGAATAATTCAACTTTGTTGACTGTAACATTCGAATAATTCAACTTTAATAACAAGAAAATGAAGTATTTTCATCTGTAACATTCGAATAATTCAACTTTAATAACAAGAAAATCAAGTATTTGTCAACTTTCAAAGTGTTTCGTTTAAATTGAAAACTTAATTTAAATAGAGAAAAAATAAGTTTAATTTATTTCTTGTTGTTATTTTAACACAAAAACATGCTCACACATTTCTTTCGCAAAAAGTTTGTTTTTCGATTTGTTTATCTTCTTGCAAATGTATAAAACATTCGTGTGTACAGATACAGAACATATTAAACGAAAATATACACAAGTTTTGTACAAAGTTCCAAAAATTTTGAAATTGCAATTAACTATTAATTTTTTCTAACAATTACTTTAATAATTTGTATACAAAATCAATAATTGATTAACACTTATTTAGCACTATTTACTAATTAAATACCTTGACCTTTTAGCAAATAACTTAACCTTTCTCATTGCAACAGTCTACCAAAATATTGATATTATGTTTTAAACGTAATTATTTACCAGTAAACATGCATTGCAACATTCAAGTTGATTTGTAAACTAAAACTAGAAAAGTTGAAAAAAATCATACAATACAATAATCGCAATTAGTTAATTAAGTTAAATAATTAGTAAACTACAGGTTAAGAAGACTTTTAATAAGTAATTAGTCGAAACGATAATTAAAAACGAAAGTTAAAACAACGGCGTTTTTCTTTTTCAATAAAAAGCAATTTTCATCCGTAATTACTTAATTTTAATTCATTTTCTTAATAAACGTCAACTTCGAGCTGCACGTTGATGAAGAGGAACGAAAGGAAGTAAATAAAGCAGCTGAAGCAACAAAAAACAACAAGAATGTAATGAATATAAAACGGGCCCGGGGTTATTAAGAAACCATCATCTGCTCCTTTCTTTGTGAGCAAGCATACTTTATACTTAAGTACCCAACTTAAGTCTCATTATTGACTTAACTGTGCGCGTTTGGGCATCATGAAGATGCGCTGCACTCTCTCAAATCTCATCTCTTTAAATAAACATTACAATTGTTGTATTTCCTTGATCATAAAAAAAAAACCGTAGTTTTCATGAAATTTCATTCATAATCATGTATTTTTTCTTAAGAAAATTGAAGAATATGCATGTTTTTATACAATAAATCAATTATTTCTGATTGATTTTATTGAAATCACTTAAAAATTGATGGAATTTATCTAAAATGAAATAGAAATTAAGAAAAGTGAATCAAATGTTTGATTATGGGATTTGCAATGCTTTTTTCTTAACGAAAATTGAAGAATATGTCTGTTTTTTCAATAAAATAAATCAATTATTTCTGATTAATTTCATTTAAATCACTTAACAATAAATTAACAAACTTGATGTTAGTTATGAAAAAACTGAACATAAATGAAGAAAAGTAATACAATTTTCGACGTTTTTTTTTTGTACAATAATTCAAGTGAAATAAATAAATAATTTCTGGTTAATTTCATTGAATGAATCAAGTTGACGTTGTTTCGCAAAAATAAATGAAGAAAACTGTAATCAAATGTTTGATCACGACAAATTTGTTTTACCATGGCAACAGTGAATTGGGAAAGTGCACATACAATAGTGTCAAACGTCGATGCAATAAGTATACATTGCATACTGTAATCTAAATGGCTGTGTATTTATCTGTAAAGATAACTTTAGTGGGTCGATGGAAATACCGGTCGTAATTCGTACACTTTTCAATTGATACCAAATTTAAGTCTACAATATAACTGAATTACGGCAATCGAGATAAATTCAAGTACGATAAGATGTTGTAATAACAACAGTGTTTTGTATACTTCTCCAGACTTTTTATTCCTCCCCCAAAAGGGTTAGAAACTTAATGCCAATTGCACGTTAATCTGCTGACAATGTTTGTTTAAGAAAGATGAGAATAACAGATTTCGCTTTCTTCAACTTCGAATTTCTTGTTATTCATTTAACAAATCGTTAACGTATATTTATTCATTAGATTCATCTTCAGAGTTTACCAATTAAAGAATAAAACAAATCCAAATTTATAACAATAACTGTTTGTTATTTATTTAACGAACTGTTAAAATAGACATAAATACTCATTAATTTCATCTTAAGAGTTTTATTAACAATTAACAATAAAAATTAGAAATTATTAACTGATTGTTATTTATTTAACGAACCGTTAAAATGTCTTTATTCATTAGTTTCTTCTTTGGAGTTTGACGAAAGAATAAAATAAATGTATAACATTAAAATTACAAATTATTAACTGATTGTTATTTATTTAACGAACCGTTAAAATGTCTTTATTCATTAGTTTCCTCTTCAGAGTTTAACGGAACAATAAAATGAATGTTTAACATTAAAATTACAAATTACTAACCGTTTGTTATTTATTTAACGAACTGTTAAAATATACCTAAATTCTCATTAATTTCATCTTACGAGTTTTATTAACAATTAACAATAAGAATTACAAATTATTAACTGATTGTTATTTAATTAACGAACCGTTAAAATGTATTTATTCATTAGTTTCTTCTTCAGAGTTTAACGGAACAATAAAATGAATGTTTAACATTAAAATTACAAATTACTAACCGTTCCTTATTTATCTAATGAACTGTTAAAATATACCTAAATACTCATTAATTTTATCTTAAGAGTTTTATTAACAATTAACAATAATAATTACAAATTATTAACTGATTGTCATTTATTTAACGAACCGTTAAAATGTATTTATTCATTAGTTTCTTCTTCAGGGTTTAACGAAAGAATATAATAAATGTATAACAATAAAATTACAAATTATTAACTGATTGTTATTTATTTAACGAACCGTTAAAATGTATTTATTCATTAGTTTCCTGTTCAGAGTTTAACGAAAGAATATAATAAATGTATAACATTAAAATTACAAATTACTAACCGGTTGTTATTTATTTAACGAACTGTTAAAATATATCTATATATTCATTGATAATCAACATTATCTACAACAAAAAATACAAATTATTAACTGATTGTTATTAATTTAACGAACCGTTAAAATGTCTTTATTCATTAGTTTCCTCTTCAGGGTTTAACGAAAGAACGAAATAAATGTATAACAATAAAATTACAAATTATTAACTGATTGTTATTTATTTAACGAACCGTTAAAATGTATTTATTCATTAGTTTCCTCTTCAGAGTTTAACGAAAGAATGAAATAAATGTATAACAACAAAATTAGATGTTTGTCATTAATTTAACGAATTGTTAAAATATATCTATATATTCATTAGTTCCATCTTGAGAGTTTTGCATGCAACCTTGAAACCCGGCGAATCCATAGCAACCGGAAACCAGGTTGCTATGGTGCTTCGATCTCTCGGCATCAATTTCGTGTTTGTTTGCTATAACGTATAGAAATAGGTTTGCTCAAAACTTCTATTCAATAATCTTGAGATTTAGGATTAATTAAGTATTGAAAAAGAAAATAATAAACAAACAATAATATAAATACAGTGTGTCTCCTAAAAGTATAATAATCTTTCTAATTAATAATTAGAAATTTTAAATATTAACAAAAAAAAATCAGATAATAAGCTCTAATACTAATTAGTAAATAGAGCAAAGTTTATAAAGAATGTCATGTATTTACAGGTAACTTGATTGTGAGTCTGAAACAATCACCATAGTTACAATATTTCATTTTATTTTGTTTACTACTCCTTAAGTAGGATAAGATTCGTTAAAATTAGTGTACTAAACTTTCAATAATCGCAAAGGAAGTAAAAAATTGAAATTTATCTTAATTATTTTTATTTAGAATAAATTGGCTAACGACCAATGTAGGAGATAGTTCTATTTTTTTTAATAATAAAATAAGATTGTATTAAAAAGTAAATGTTTATTTTTAGATTTCTGTTTGCAAATGTTGATAACGATAATGAATTAAGTTGAGAAGCCGGTTTTCGAAATGGTATGTACAGGGTGTCTCTTGAAATTCAATTAGTTTATGCAAACTCAATTAGTTTAAAACTTTGTGCTTGAAGTTTGTAAATGTCATTGTTTACGGTTTGAAGTTATGATGGTGAGTTGTGGATGCGTGATGTAAACAAAGGATGGTGGCACCCTTACCTGTGTCGATGCTTTCGGATTCTTCTAGAATTCTCTCAACCATGATTTGGCTTCTCTTCGAACGTGCAGATAGATTAGTTCGATTCTAAGCAACTAATCTCCAGCGGATTAATGAATCGATTAAGTACGTAGGGGTTGTTGTTGTTGTTGTTTTGTATAAATAATTATTATTTGGTTTGGTTGTTTCGAGAAAGTTAGGTCTTCTCCAAAGTATTCGAGGTTTGTTTTTCAAACAATTGAATATAATATAATATATATATAATATAAAAATATAAATTTTGGTAATCCAAAAGTGTTGCGCACTACAAAAATCACTGGATTCTTTTCGCTAAGATTCTCTCTCTCTCTCTTTCTCGTGGGAAAAGTTTTGTGCCGGTGGAAGTGGTGGAGGAGCAGGACGATTCCTGCTGAGGTTTTTCGAAAATTTGATTGGTTTTGAAATTAAGAAGAAGGATGTTGAATGGAAAATCCAACTGGATGTGTACGGTGCGTGGATGATGAGGGTCGAAGTATGTGGATGAGAGAAATAGAATAGGAAAAAAACCGTTTTTGTGTGTTGCTTTCGCGTTAATTTCCGACTTCACTAACTGTCCATCGCGCGGCCGAATCGTTCTGATGTTTGAGTCCGACTGGTTCCGTGCGGTGCGGAGGAACA
>JAFMTC010000869.1:443796-457713 GCA_018845635.1 Nicrophorus orbicollis | reverse complement strand
CCCCCCCGACTCCCCCCACGGCGCCCCTCCGGCCCTAGGAAGCAGTCACGTAGCCACGGGAGGAGATGGATCGTGGGGACGGCGCAAGCCCGTACGATGATGGTGCGACGTTGCCTTTTCGAATACGCAGTGAACTAAGGAAAAATACTCGAGCGGATTTATGCAGCCAGCAACAGTATCATCATAATATTTGGTGAGACGCACTCGCTTTTGCGTAACGCCATTCCGGTTCGACGGGCCTCAATGATTTTTCATTTTTCATAGTTGGTAACATCAATTCTACCTGTCAATGTTACAATTTTTAAATGATTTCAGTTGGTAATTCTTTACATCATTTGTTATTTAACATGATCCAGTTACAAGCAGATAATTTCTTATTACCAACACAATTTTACATATAAACAAATATTTGAATAATGCTCAGAAGATTTTTAGTTGGCAACATGTTTGTATAATCAATGTTACAATTTACAGGTTTTTAAATATTTTCATGATGTCAGTTGTTTGACAAGCGTCTTTTGTTATTTAATAATTTTACTTATAAACAAATATTTCAATAATGTTCAGAAGATCTTCAGTTGGTAACTTGTTTTTATAATCAATGTTACAAATTACAGGTTTTTCAATATTTTCATGATTTCAGTTGGTAATTGTTTGACAGGCATCTTTTGTTATTAAACATGATCTTGCCATAACCAGTTATTTTCTTGTTGTCACAAGAATTTTAGTTTTAAACAAATATTTCAATAATGGTCAGAAGATTTTTAGTTGGCAACATGTTTCTATAATCAATGTTACAAATTACAAGTTTTTCGATATTTTCATGATTTCAGTTGTTTGACAAACGTCTTTTGTTATTTAACGTGATCGTATTAGAAGCAGATATTTTCTTGTTGCCACCACAATTTTACTTATAAACAAATTATTCAATAATGTTCAGAAGATTTTTAGTTGGTAAGATGTTTTTATAGTCATGTTATAATTTACAGGTTTTTAAATCTATTCATGATTTCAGTTGGTAATTGTTTGACAGGCATCTTTTATTAATTAACAAAATCCTGCTAGTAGCAGATACATTCTTGTTGCCACCACAATTTTACTTATAAACAAATATTTCAATAACGTTCAGAAGATTTTTAGTTGGTAACATGTTTTTATAATCAATGTTACAAATTACAGGTTTTTCAATATATTCATGATTTCAGTTGGTAATTGTTTGAAAGGCATCTTTTGTTATTAAACATGATCTTGCCAAAAGCAGTTATTTTCTTGTTGCCACAAGAATTTTAGTTTTAAACAAATATTTCAATAATGGTCAGAAGATTTTTACTTGGCAACATGTTTCTATAATCAATGTTACAAATTACAGGTTTTTCAATATTTTCATGATTTCAGTTGGTAGTTGTTTGACAGTCATCTTTTGTTATTTAACATGATCTTACTACAAGCATTTATTTTCATATTGCCACGACAATTTTACTTATAAACAATTTTTTCAATAATGCTCCGAAAATTTTTAGTTGGTAACTTGTTACAAATTACAGGTTTTTAAATATTTTCATGATTTCAGTTGGAATTGTTTAACAGGCAACTCTTGTTATTAAATATGATCTTGCCATAAGCAGTTATTTTCTTGTTGCAACTAGAATTTTACATATAAACAAATATTTCAATAAAGTTCAGAAGATTTTTAGTTGATAACATGTTTTTGTAATCAGTGTTACAAATTACAGGTTTTTCAATATTTTCATGATTTCAGTTGGTAGTTGTTTGACAGTCATCTTTTGTTATTTAACATGATCTTACTTCAAGCATTTATTTTCATATTGCCACAACAATTTTACTTATAAACAAATATTTCAAAAATGCTCATCAGATTTTTTTAGTTGGTAACATGTTTCTATTGACAATGTTACAAATGAACGGTTTTTTAATATTTTCATGATTTCAGTTGATAGTTGTTTGACAAGCATTTTTTTGTTATTCAACATGATCTTGCTAGAAGCATCTATTTTCTTATTGCCACAACAATTTTACTTATAAACAAATTTTTCAATAATGCTCCGTAAATTTTTAGTTGGTAACTTGTTACAAATTACAGGTTTTTAAATATGTTTATGATTTCAGTTATTTCTTCTGTTATTTAAAATGATCTTGTTAGAAGCAGTTATTTTCTAGTTGCCACAAGAATTTTACTTTTAAACAAATATTTCAATAATTCAGTTGGTAACTTGTGTTGTAATTGTCAATGTTGTAATTTACAGATTTTTTAAATATTTTCATGATTTCAGTTGTCAATAGCCCTTTTGCAGTAATGGAATGTTACTGTATTTCTTCTTCATTATGAATGCATTGATTGATTTTCTAATTATTTTTGCTATAAATACTATTATTATTTATAATTGTTTATTTTCTAAGTTGGTAATGATTTGTTGGTACTTGTTATTTTGCCATAGTTGGCATTACCAAATTTGATTTCTATTATATCAATCAATTTCTTTATAATTTTACAGAATAACTTGAAAACTATAAAACGTTTAATTTGTTTCAAATCAATTGTTAAAAAATATACAATAATGAAGAAGTATTATTGTATTGTATCAGTTTTATTGTAATGTTGTATCATAATTGTGCAATAATTTAATAAAATGTATATAAAATCTACTAGAAGAACTTGAAAACTGTAAAAATTGTTACGAGTAGATTTAAAATATATTAAAATCTACTCGTAACAAAGAAGTACGTCATGAAATCACTTGTAATAATCTGTCATAATTGTGCAATAATTTGCTTAAATTGATACAAAATCTTCTAGAAAAACTTGAAAATTTTAATATATTTTAAATCTACTCGTAACAAAGAAGTACGTCATCAAATTTCTTGTAATAATCTGTCATAATTGTGCAATAATTTGATAAATTATATTTTGAAATATTAAAATAAGTAGTTAAAATTGTACAAAAATTAGTTAAAATCTAACAAGATTTCATAAGAATTTCACAGAACAGTTCCAAAATTGCAATACTTGAAGTATGACGTCAATTTTCGTGTAATAATTGTGCAATAATTTTTGTTTTAAACTTAATAAATTATTAAAACTGTACATTTTTTTTTTGGAGTATATTTTAAGATTATATCAGAGGTGGCCTCTCGTTGTTCATACAAATACTGTTACATAATGTTTATTAATGACGGAAATATAGCATTCTTTGATAAAAAAAATGAAATATAAAATAATTAGTTAATGAATACGCACGCTAATTAGTACATGTTACATGCAAATTAAAGATGAAAATATGACCCTTTCACAAAAACAAAATTATTGTATTTCTCTTATTATCATCTAATAACCTAACGAAACAACTCGAATTTTTCTAATTACTTAAATTAGTTTTCATAAAAACTTAATTATTATCTAATAAAATCATTATAAAACGTGTCAATCATCTTATTAAGTTAGATTTTTCAGATTAATAATAATATTATAAAATTGTTGATCATAATTTCATTAAAATTAACATAAAATCATAAATTTTACTATGAAAATCCATGTATTTTTTAGAAAAACGTGTTGACAATTATACTTTAATGTTAATTGAAGCCTTTTTTCTTATAATTATCAAAAGAAATGCATTTGTTTCAATAGAAAACATAGTTAATTGTAATATTTCTCTTGAAAATCACTGTAAATTCTGTGAATATAAACTATAAACGTTAATATATTTATATTCAGTTGTTACGTGAATCTAATACAGAAACATTTGCTTTAGTCATTTGTGACATTACACACTAAGGCAATTGTTTATTCTACTGTTGCCATAACAACTCTACGTACGTTACGTAATGTGTTTTTTCGACTAATTACTATACCTGTTCTACAATTAATAATTGCAATTAAGTTTACAAATTATTTCCTAAATGCAATTCATCATTCAATAAGAAAATATATGATAATTTGTAGTATTTTTATATAATATTATGTAATACGTAGTGAATCAATGCAGTTAACTACAATTATTTCAATAACTTTTCTTATATAAGTTTTTATTTAAATAAGTTTGTATGTAAAGTATTACACTTTACTTAGTATTACTTAAAGAATGTTAATTGAAATAACTTCCATATTAAGTGATAAGTAATCAATCAATTGTTGGAAATAGAAAAGTGTAAATACAGGACAAAAAATTGTAACGAAATTGTTATTATTTTTTATGAAAATTTCTGTATAAACTTATGATTTTTCGTATTCTCTTACTTCCATATTAATGCAACCTTTCGCTTCATGTTTTCTATATGCAATTTACTCGAATTAATTCACCTGTTCATTAAGTTTAATGAATACGGAGCATATTCAAATCCGTTTATTGTTCTTCCACAGCCACATGCATTATGCAAACTGGACGATTGACTATCATTTCTCTACTTTGCTTAGCACACCTAGTTATGCACATAAATAAATCTACACAAACATCATCATTATTTTGAAAAAGAACGAAAAAAAAAGGATATGAACTTTTCATAATTGAAATTCACTTTGTTTACAGTACATAGTTTTAAAGTTAAAAGTTATAATACCAAATTTTTCATAATTGAAATTCACTTTCTTTACAGTACATAGTTATTATTGTAAAGTTACAATATCAAATTTAGTTTAGTCAATATTTCATAAGAGAAATTAGAAAACTTAAAATAATAAAAAATCATTTTATAATTAAAAGTTTATTTAAATAATAATTTGTGAACGAATTTCACTTCAGTTTTGTGTAAAGAATATGTATTTTTAGACCTTAGTTTTATTACGAAAACAACGTATACTTTAGTCTATATTAAATGAATTCATTAAATTAGAAAAAATATTTAAAAAAACTTACAACTTTTCAAAATTAACATTTGTATAAAAGCGAAAATAAATTATAGTGAGTTTACAACATTAATTTCATTTCAATTCAACTCCAAAAACGGATAAAGTTTGACAAAAAATAAATAAGTTTGAACATAAATTAGAATTAACAATCAATTAATTAACGATTTTAATAGAACAATAGAACATTTTTGTTTATACATATAAAATGTACTCGTCTAGTCGTCCTAATCTAATCAATCAACTGTTTCCGTGGATGCTTTGTTTATGAAATGGAAACAACGTTTTATGTATGATTTATTATTGTACAAATGCGAGAGATCATTACGATTTCATGTACTCTCATTTCAAAATAAACTTTAACCTTGTTTTTCCAACTAACGTGTATTTATAAATCCTTTCATCACTTTGAACATCATTTGTATAATTAATTTAGATGCTTTTTAGTTAAGGAAAATATAGCTGAAATTCAGTGAAAAATAGTTGTTCACAAATTCTGTTTTAATGTGAATATTTTGACAATTACTTTTAACTAAAATAAATAATTGTTTCTAATCTAGTTTAGTATAGTTCTTAATTATATTTTTTAAAAATTGCTATTAATTTAAGTTGGTATTATTGACGTTGTTGTTTAGAACTAATTAAACACAGTTAAATTACGATTTAAGTTGGTATTATTGGCTTATTTAAATAATTGATTGTCAAATTAAATGACATGACGTTTTCAGGTTAAGTTTTCTTTAACAAATTGTATTATAAACGTATGAATTTGTTGACTTAATTCAATAATTGAAGCAAATTCTCTAATAAGTAATTTATATGTACACCCATACCTCACTTTACGGCCTAAATACGTTCCAGGAAACTTGGCCATATAACGAATCATTTATTGCGCATGCGCAAGATTGGCAACATGTAGATATTCGACATGGAAAAAAGTTGTTTTGCCGTTATAGCGAAACATTTTAGGCCGTAAATCGAAAACGTGCCTTAATTGAAGAGGGCCGTATAGCGAGGTATGGGTGTATTTCATGAATTGATTGTGTAATTGTTTTGATTGACATATGTCACTTATTGATGACCATAGATTGTTTGATATTTAAGAACCAGGTATGTTTTCAGTATACCGATTGAACTAGTTCCTTTGTGTAACTAACCTATATATATATATATATATATATACTTGAGCAGCTGAAGACTGAAATAGAGGGAAAGACTGTGTGCAACGTTTAGAGTCTGATTTCACGAGGGGGGGACTTGCATAAAATATGTTACGACCACTCGAAAGAGCCGGATTGAAGGTCACCCGATCGCATTAATACTACGAAGATTGTTCCATTGTGATCTACTCCATTTACCGCAAAGATTGCAACCGTTAGGCAACAATAAGCTCCGCTCTTTTTTTTCTTGTGTTATATACAAGTTTTCATCTAACAATTACGTAACAAATCCATCTCAATGCATCACCCGAAATGCAAGTGTTATTTTGTAGAAGCTTTTAAGGGTTTTCGTCTCCGGGAAGGGAATTATGCAAATTGCAATCGACAATAACAGCGAAACCCTCCGGTGCAACTGCACAGAAAGAAAAATACCTGCTTTTCTTCGTGTTCGAACATGAAAATCTCGTTTCAACGTCGCTCATAATTGCATGTGCCACGTAGTATACATTCGATTCTGCATGAAAAGAAAATCTTGGATCCATTTGAAGTTGACGTTTTCATCTACAAAACGTAACCCAATTGCGTGTGATTCACGTCGAGCCTAATACGATAAAAGTCATCATCTTCCTACTTAAGTCATTGAAACTAAGACGAGAACTTTCACCAAACTCATTAAGTCGAATACAATATGTATATGTTGAGTCACGGATATTTTCCGAGCACGCAACGAACGTTATTATTCCAGTTACAGATTTTCTTACAAAGTTAAGTTAAACACATTCTTAGTTTCTTTCCTTAATAAATTTGCAATTAAAATCATTCTGTAATGTTAATTTAAGATTCTTCTATAGTTTACATATTTAAACATTGGAATATATATAAAGATTCTTACGTTACAGTTTTTCTTACAAATTAACAATTTTCTTAGTATTTTCCTTAATTAGTTGCAATTAAAATCATTCTGTAATGTTAATTTCAGATTCTTTTATAGTTTACAAATTTAGAAATTGGAATGTATAAAGATTCTAACGTTACAGTTTTTCTTACAAATGAACAATTTTCTTAGTCTTTTCCTTAATTAATTGCAATTCAAATCATTCTGTAATACTCATATAAGATTCTTTTGGAGTTTGCAAATTCCTTAAAGAAATTACAAATTGGAATGTATTAGTTAAGTTTCTATCATTTGTAGACGTTTCTAATATAGTTTATATTCAATTCATTGTTAAGCAAATGTCACCCATTCACTTAAGAACCTTAAAAGACGTTGGTTGATTCTGCAATTTATAAGAAATTGATGAAATAGCCGCATTTTTTTTTAATAGTAAATCAATCAACAGTGTTTTGATTTGAAAGATTCGATCCTAATGGGAAATAAATATTGGAAGATGGATTTCCTCGGAAAATTGATTCAATTTCCTTCAGTCCCTGTTTCGAGGAAACTTTGATTAAGGGCGAAGTTACGTCCGCTCAACTGAACGAACTTTCGACCGATCATATCCTAATTAATTGCTTTAGTTGCAAACAATTCTAATTAAATGTAATGAATCGAATTCATCAACTTTAACATTATGAAATTATTGTTTATAAATATTCATTTTACGTTAATTATACTCATCAAATTGAGATTATCAACGTTTTCAATCAATTTATCTTTAGATTACAAATAAACAATACGCAGTAATTTATGCGTTTAACAGAAAAAAAAAGTTCGTTATCAACCGATTTTCGCGATGCTGTTGACCTTGAATCGTTGAAAACAAAATTTGATCAGTTCAATTCAAGGTTAACGAAATCCACGTGCTTCAACGATTCTTCGGTCGCATCATTAACGAATCGTCATTTGTTTAAACGATCAATCAATTTTCAATTCAATTTTTTTTGTTAATAACGGACGAATCAGATCAACGTTTTATCGGAACGTTATCGGAAATTCGCATCTGTCGTGTTCGAGTTCCGTCCGTCCATTGGCAATGTGTTTTTTGTTTGTTTCACGTGAAACGCGAAAATTCGCATTGTTTACAAAAATGTTCGCGAACAATTATCGCGGATAACGATGCTTTTTTTTGCTGTTACGAGACCCACTTTATACGAGATATTGGTTCTGTTGTACATTTTTTTCCTCTCGAGTGTTTGTGTAATTTTTTTTTCGTAACTTTCAATTAGTGCGAAATGGCATCGAGTTTGTGTGTGTGGAACAAAATGGAACAACTGGAAATATTGTTTACATTTTCATTATAAACATTTCTCATTGAAATATTAAATAAAATTATTTACATAATAAAAGTTTGTTTTTTCAGTATATTTTTTTTAAATAAAAGTTGATCTAGATTGGAGAATGTAAAAACTTTTATATAACTGTCAAAATTATGTCAATTGAAATTGTCAATAAAGCTTTCAATCAGAACGTCATTTGGAAATTTTCATTAAAAACTTCAATAAGGATTGTGCTATTTAGTAGGATATAGCAATCAATAACTTTCATGCAATTACAAGTGAAAACGTCAATTGGAATTGTCAAAACAAACATCAATGAGAATTGTCAATTTAAACGTCAAGTTTGTTTATGTTACAGCCTTTTACCTTGCACTTCTTCGATCCTATCGTCCAAACTATCTTATTTTGAATTTGACAATTTAAACGTCAATTGGAATTGTCAAATCAAATGCCAATGTGAAATGTCAATTTAAACGTCAATTTTGTTTATGTTACAGCCTTTTGCCTTTTTCGATCATATCAGCCACACTACTTTATTTTGAATTTGCCAATTTAAACGTCAATTGATATGAATTTCCAAATCAAATGTCAATTAGAAATGTTAATTTAAACGTCAAATAGATTTGTCAATTTAAACGTCAATTAGAATTGTCAAATCAAATGTCAATTAAAATAGTTAATCTAAACGTCAATTGGAATTGTCAATTTAAATGCTAATTGAAATTGTTTATCAAAACGTCAATATTAACTGTTAGTCAAGACCTTAATTGGAGTTGTCAATTAAAACGTTAATTGGAATTGTTAATCAAAACGTTAATTGTATTCAAATGTGTATTCAAATTTATCTAAAGTTGTCAATTTTTTGTTTGAGTTGTTATCCAAAACATCAATTGGAATTGTCACTAAAAAACGTCAATTTGAATTGATCAAGTTTGACATAACAATCAATAAATACGTCAACAGGAATAGTCAATTATAATGTCAATTGATTAATATATATATAATTAATCAAGACGTCAATTGAAATTGTCAATGAGAAAGTCTATTATAATTTATTAAGAATTGTGTCACTTGTTGTGTTCGAACAACTGTCAATGTTTGACATCTTATTAGATCTGTCAAATATGGAGTAAATTCAAATTGTCATACAGAACGTCAATTAGAAACGTCATGATGTTCACGTTTATTAAAGGTTCGATAATATACAAGTTTTCCTTTAAATGTATAACAGATGGATGATGTAAGAATTTTAAACAGATTCGAAGCAGGTTTTTTAATAGTGACGTGGCAACGGCGCACCGTAACGCTATGTGTTGTGATCCGATTGGTGTACGTTGAGGTACTTTTCCACCCTCGGCTTTCGGAATTTTCCGCTCTTCGTTCTTCTGCTCTTCGTGTTTTTTTGATTATTATTATTATTCGGATCCACTGTTCACTTGTTTCCCCATCCTTCGGAGTTCTCTATATGCGCGCAATAAAAAGGCGAAAAAGGGAAGGGAACAGGAACAAAGCGAGACGAACAAAAAAACATACGCAGCCGAACAACGAGAGAAACCCCCTTCGTGTAGCCCCAGAAACCGTGTAATCTCCATCCGAATGCAGACCGACCATTACGTAATCTGGTCGAACCTGATGCAACGCTCTGGAAATGTTACGATAATTGCCACTAAATAATATATACCTGGTGATTCGTTTGCAAAATCGGAATTTACTGCAGATGACTTACAATGCAATTGTTATGTCATCTTGAGAAACGTCAATCTGAAGTGTTCTATTGATATTTCAACTTGAGAAACGTCAGCCTGAACTGTCATTTGAAACGTCACTTAGAAGTGTCAATCAATACGTCAATTAGAATTGTTAATTAAAACAACAACTGGAATTGTCAATTTGACGTTTGAATTGTTATTCGAAACATCAATTAAAATTTGGTACAGATGATTTTTAGCAAAGCCTTGAAAATACATGCTTCTACTTTTTTTGTTATTTGTTCCAACGTATTTAACGTGTAAACTTATGAAATCGTCCTAAAAGTAAATTATTTATACAAACGTATATTACAATTGTTCAATAGTTATGTCATCTTGAAAGAACGTCAATCTGAATTGTTCAAATGTTACGTCATCTTGAGAAACGTCAACCAGAACTGTCATTTGAAACGTCAATTAGAAGTGTCAATCAATACATCAATTAGAATTGTTAATTAAAACATCAACTGGAATTGTTAATTAAAACATCAACTAGAATTGTCAATTTGACGTTTGAATTGTTATTCGAAACATCAATTAAAATTTGGTACAAAACTTTGAAAATATATGCCTTTTTAATGACTCGTTTTCCTCAATTTCAGCCTACTTTTTTGTTATTTACGTCAACGTTTTTAACGTAAACTTATTAAAACGACGCATATGTAAATTATTAATACAAACGTATATTACAACTGTTCAATTGTTATATGTCATCTTCAAAAACGTCAATCTGAATTGTTCTATTGATATGTCATCTTGAGAAACGTCAACCAGTACTGTCATTTAAAACGTCAATTAGAAATGACAATCAATACGTCAATTAGAATTGTTAATTAAAATATCAACTGGAATTGTCAATTTGACGTTTGAATTGTTATTCAAAACATCAATTAAAATTTGGTACAGATGATTTATAGCGAATTTTGAAACTACTTGCCTTTTTAATGACTCATTTTCCTCAATTTTAGCCTACTTTTTTGTTATTTACGTCAACGTTTTTAACGTAAACTTATTAAAACATCGCAAATGTAAATTATTAATACAAACGTATATTACAACTGTTCAATTGTTATATGTCATCTTGAAAAACGTCAATCTGAGTTATTCTATTGATATGTCATCTTGAGAAACGTCAACCTGAACTGTCATTTGAAACGTCAATTGGAAGTGTCAATCAATACGTCAATTAGAATTGTTAATTAAAACACTAACTGGAATTGTCAATTTGACGTTTGAATTGTTATTCGAACCATCAATTAAAATTTGGTACAAAACTTTGAAAATACATGCCTTTTTAATGATTCATTTTCCTCAACTTCAACAAACTTTTTTGTTATTTAGGTCAGCGTTTTTAACGTAAACTTATTAAAACGTCGCAAATGTAAATTATTAATACAAACGTATATTACAACTGTTCAATTGTTGTATGTCATCTTGAAAAACGTCAATCTAAATTGTTCTATTGATATGTCATTTTGAGAAACGTCAAACTAAACTGTCAATTGAAACGTCAATTGGAAGTGTCAATCAATACGTCAATTAGAATTGTTAATTAAAATATCAACTGGAATTGTCAATTTGACGTTTGACTTGTTATTCGAAACATCAATTAAAATTTGGTACAGATGATTTATAGCGAACATTGAAAATACATGCCTTTTTAATGACTCGTTTTCCTCAATTTCAGCCTACTTTTTCTATTATTTATGCCAACGTTTTTAACGTAAACTTATGTAAACGTCGTAAAAGTAAATTGGAAACGTCCATTGCTTCAATAACATAGAAATGAGTTATGAATTATTGTTTCATAATATTTTGATACTATTTTAAATTATTTCAAATATTTGATATTTCCAACAAAGAAATAAGTTTTAAGAAATATTTATGTAGGAAATTGCTAATTAGTGTACAGTAATTAGTCATAAATAGTAATTATGCTAAAAACTATGCGTTACTAACCGTTGTCGAAGTCGTGAGGGTCTCTGTCGAATCTTTTAGTTTTTCGAATTTGAACGTCTGTTTCCTGCAATAAGAAAAAATTGAAAGCATTACAGACACACCATGATTCACTCGATGTAAAGATGAATTAAACAGTATTGTTCTTTCACTATGCTTTTTCCAAAATGAAATTACGGATAATTTAACAAGTAATTAGTTTAAAACTTTCAAATGAATCAAACAACAAATGTAATTTTACAATTACAATTTTAACGTCCGGGTTTTACTTGATGCAAAAACAAATGAATCAAACGCTAATGTTCTTCAACTACGCTTCTTCAGAATAAAATTAGAGTTATTACAGATAATTAATATTAACAAAAATTTCAAATAAATCAAACAACAAATGTAACTTTACAATTATAGAATGTTTTGAATGAATACGAAAAACGTCCGGGTTACGTAAACAAAACGGAATGCGCACGTTTTTTTGTAATTATTTTCAACATTCTTATGGATAAATCCTCGCAAAAATGTACAAAAAATCAACGATAATTGAAAGATTCAGTTCCACTTTCGATCAACTACTTTTTCCGTAAGGTTTAAAGTGCAACTTCCAATAATAGACAACCTTCTCCGTATGGGATAGAAACTCGAGAATCTCCGTATTTCGACTAAAAATAAGCGTTTATTGTGTAATTTATGTTTACATCTTTCGTTCCTTTTGAAATTGATTCTTATTAAACCGTTGTTGTTGTTGTTGTAAATAGAAACTCTTACAAATAAAGATTATACGTTTCGTAAAATTACATTTGTTCCATCAGGAAATGTATAAATATCAATGGAAATGCGAGCTTTAAATGAAATGAAACCTATCGAAAGTAAATCGTTCGGTTTTTCTGTTATTAATTAAAACTGAAATTGGTTTATCAATTTGCGCGAAATCAAATCGTTAATTAACCGAATTCAATCATTTCTCAAATTGTTCAAGTGTTATAAAAATTGTAAATTGTGTAATCAATTAATTGCGAATTAGTTATTGTAATGAAGTTAATTGAATGTATTAAGATTGTGTCGTGTTTCCTACGTATAGGAGAGTATTGCGTCAGAAAACTGGACTTTATTGCATCACTTTGAGGAAAATCAATACAAAAAGAAAGAAAAAAAACTTTGCTTAATATGTTTCAGCTTCGAGAAATTATGGTTTCGCGTAATTCAATCTATTGCAATTTGTTGAATTAGTTTGTATGGTTTTTCATAAATTTTCTGTTTATTGCATCAGAATTTAGTCATCTAAAAATAAGATAATTTATCATATAAATTACAGTTGTTTTTATTACGTATTTTAAAACAATTATTATGAAGTAAAAACTTACTATTTTTCTATTGAAAAATATATAATTCTATAGAAAAATTTCAAAGATTTTAAAAGGAAAATTTTCAAATATTTCTGTTGAAAATTGTAAAAGAAAAAATGACAAATTTTCAGTATGTTTAAGAGTCGATTTGTTTCAATATAAATTTGCAATTTTCTAAATACTAACATAAAAAGTAAACTTAGGAATTAGATCACAATTTTCTAATTTTACTAATAGAAAATTTTCAATGATTTTTCTGTAAATTTTTCATTGATTCCAGTATAAAAAAACTTAATAACTTTAGTAGAAAAGCATCAAATTATGGTATGAGTAAATACTCAAAGGTTTTAGTGGAACGTGGAAAAGCTTTTAGTAGAAAATTTTCAATCGTTTTTGTAGATAAAAATGTTTTAATGGAAAATTATATAGAAAATTTTCAATTATTTTTGTATAAATGTTTCAAAAATTTGTTGAAAGAACATTTTCAAAGGTTTTAATGGAAAATTGTAAACAAATTTTCTACAATTTTTGTATAAACGTTTCAAAGATTGTTGAAAGAACATTTTCAAAGGTTTTAATGGAAAATTGTAAACAAATTTTTTAATTATTTTTGTATAAATGTTTAAAAGATTGTT
>JAFMTC010000869.1:420629-442253 GCA_018845635.1 Nicrophorus orbicollis | reverse complement strand
AACAAATTTTCTACAATTTTTGTATAAATGTTTAAAAAATTGTTGAAAGATCATTTTCAAAGGTTTTAATGGAAAATTGTAAACAAATTTTCAACAATTTTTGTATAAATGTTTCAAAAATTGTTAAAGGAACAGTTTCAAGGGTTTGTATGGAAAATTATAAACACATTTTCAACAACTTTTGTCTAAACATTTCAAAGATTGGTTAAAGTACATTTGGAAAGATTTTAAAGGAAAATTGTAAACTAAATTTGCAAAAAAATGCAATTAATTTAGTATAAATATTGAACAAGTACACAGATTGTTGTGGAAACTTTTCGAAGATCTTGTTGGAAAATTATAAAAGATTTTTATACTATATTTTCAATCATTTTAAAAGAAATATTTCAAAGATTGTTAATAGAAAATTTTCAAGTTTTTCTATGGAAATAATACAAGATTAAATAACAAATTTTCAATGATTTTAAGAGTCAATTTGTTTCAATACACATAAGCAATTTTCTAACTAAATAAACATTACGAATTTCAACACAATTTTCAAATATTTACTTTCAAATCGATCAAAAATTTCATAATTTTTCGAACTATTTCATAAGAAATTACATCACTCAAGAAAACGGAACGTAGACACCAAAATTACAAATGCAAATCGACGAAATCAATGAACTGAGTTTCGGAAATCTACAGTTTTCCTTTCAACTTTAAAACCGTTTCCCCAAAGTCTCTCTTACGCAACTCGAGCGAAGATTTTCTCGCTCTCGTAAATCGTGTAATACTCATTATTAAATCTAATCTTTTGGACATAAATTCATGAAATTCAAACGAAAATTGATTCAAAGTCTGTTGTAATTCATTTTATTTGCGAAATCCTGCAAGAAAATGAAACGTTGTTATTAAAAAAGTATAGTTATTCTCTGTAAGATGATGATACAATTGTCGTGTAAGAGAATATAATTTCTTAGTTTTTGATTCCCATCTGTTTATATAATATATTTCGAGATTATTGACCGCAAAGTAAGTTCTTTCATGTAGTTGATCCACTTAAATGATTAGATAAGAAACGGCGAAACCGTAAATTAAGTCTATTTCCCGCAAACACGAAAATTGCAAATAGAAAACGTGAGTTATATTCAAGTTTAGAATGCATAATTTTCATACTGAAAACTGCTTTCTATTTAAAAAACGATCTACATTGATAATAATGTAAGTTATTCAACTAGTTATATAACAAGTTAAGTTAAGCCGCTCTTTATACGGCATTTCGCTATAACGGCCCTTTCAATTAAGACACGTTTTTGGTTTACGGCCCAAATGTTTCTCTAGAACGGCATAAAAACTTTTTTTCGATGTCGATATATCTACATGTTGGCAATCTTGCGCAAGCGCAATAATTTATTCCTTATACGGCTTTTCGCGTTGCGGCCAAGTTTCGTGGACCGTATCTAGGCCGTAAAGCGAGGTATGGGTGTTCCAAAAAAAAGTTCAAATACTTTCATAATAATCAACACACATTATCATTCATTGTAAAACAAAACAATAACAATAAACATTTGCAACGTGCTTAATAAACTACGCTTCCAAATTGCATTTGTTTCGAAGTGCAGTGAAAAAAAAAACAATTGTTCCTGAGATCTTGATTTTTTGTTTTGTTTTGTTTAAAGTTAACTGTTACGCAAATATTTGCGGATCTTATCTCGGAAGAATGCGATGATAAAGTGTAAATTAAACTTTTACGTCTCGAAGATAAATAATTTTCCAATGAAACGTTTCCACGGAAGAATGTTAATAAGAAAAATACTACGTAAACTGTTTGTGTTTGTTTGTTTTTTTGTGTATATTATTGAAACGCAATTTATTTAATGTGTCTCCATTCATTTTCAAGATAAAAAACTAATTAATTACTTTGATTTAATTAAGTTGTAGATAAAAATTGATAATAAATTAATAAGAAATCTATGGAATTTTCAATTGAAATTTACTAATGTAAATGAAAACAATCGAAGAATTAATTTAGCTTTTGTTTTTCGTTTGAGGTTAAGTTTCAAAAAGTTGCATTTGTTTTGCTTAAACTTAACCTAAATATAATTGTTTTTTGTTATTTTCGTGATTTTATCTGAAATTTCCATTTATGAATATATTTTATTTATACAAAAATCAACGTGAATCATCGTTAATAACAAACAAACGAACACCAAAAAAAAAAAAACAATAATAGAATGCAACAATTTTGTGTGTGTTTGTTCAAAAGGTGTACGAATCCATAAAACGATTACTCATTCTCTATTTTCGGAGTTGCACCATATTTTGCACGATTAAGTTGTTTTTTTTTCTTGTTCAAGTATTGATTGTTATGAGTAATATCTTTGTTTTTAGGAGGTTTTGAATGCTATTTGGATATAATTATTATATGAGTTTGATTGATCAACACCTAAGTTTTTTCTTGTCAAATTTGATTATCAACAAATTCGAACTTCTAATAACATTCTAAACCTACGTTTCTCTTTGGTTGGAGACTAGTGAAATCGTAATTTGTAATAGTTTTAGTATCAATAACTGTTAGGAGGTTTAGCTAATCAGAGTATCAACCACAAATTTCTTCAATTTCTCTCTCAAAAATATTAATTACGTACAAAATACATACACCTTTTTGTTAGTTAATGTTTTGGAACTTCATAATTTCTAATAATATTAGTATCAATTTATCAACACCTTTTTTCTTGTCAAATTTGATTATCAACCACAAATTTCTTCAATTTCTTCTCAAAAATGTTAATTACGTACAAAACATATACTTTTTTTTGTTAATTAATGTCTTGTAATTTCATAATTTCCAGTAATGTTAGTATCAATTTATCAACACCTTAGTTTTATCTTGTCAAATTTGATGATCAACCGATTTTTTTTTCTTTCTTAAAATGTTGATACAAGTACAAAACATACATTTTATATTAATTGAAGTCTAGTAGCTTCTTAATTTTTAATAATATTAGTATTAATAATTGTTAGGAGGTTTTCTGTCAAATGATTATCAACCATGAATTTTTACAATTTCTTCTCGAAATGTTAGTACAGGTATAATTTATACATTTTTCAATTGATTAAAGTCTAGTAATTTCATAATTTGTAATAATATTAGCATTAATAATTGTTAGGAGGTTTTTTGTCAAATCAGTTTATCAACCAGGAATTTCATCAATTTCTTCTCAAAATGTTAATTCAGATACAAAACATACATTTTATATAAATTAAACTCTATTAACTTCATAATGTTTATTAATAATAATATGAATAATTATTAGGAGGTTTTTGTCAAATCAGATTATCAACCAAAAATTTCATCAATTTGTTCTCAAATTGTTAATTAAGATACGAAACACACATTTTATATAAATTAAAGTCTAATAATTTCATAATTTGTAATAATATTAGCATTCATAATTGTTAGGAGGTTTTCTCTCAAATCAGATTATCAACCACGAATTTCATTAATTTGTTCTCAAATTGTTAATTAAGAGACTAAACATACATATTATATAAATTAAACTAATTTATAAAAATATTAGCATTCATAATTGTTAGGAGGTTTACTCTCACATCCGATTATCAACCAAAAATTTCATCAATTTGTTCTAAAAGATACGTAAACATACATTTTATATTAATTAAAGTCTAATAATTTCATAATTTATAATAATATTAGCAATAATCATTGTTAGGAGGTTTTTTGTCAAATCAGATTATCAACCAAAAATTTCATCAATTTGTTCTCAAAGATACGAAACATACATTTTATATTAATTAAAGTCTAGTAAATTCATAATTTGTAATAATATTAGCATTAATAATTGTTACGAAGTTTTCTGTCAAATCAGTTTATCAACCACGAATTTAATCAATTTCTTCTCAAAATGTTAATTGCGATACAAAACATACATTTTTTATTCATTAAAGTCTAGTAACTTTAAAATTTTAAATAATAATAGTATTATTAGGAGGTTTTCTATGAAATATGATTATCAACCACGAATTTCATCAATTTCTTCTTAAATTGGTAATGAATATACGAAACATACATAATATATTAAGTATAGTCTAGTAACTTCATAATTTTTAATAATAATAGTATTAATAAAAGTTAGGAGGTTTTCTATCAAATCAGATTATCAACCATGAATTTGTTCAATTTATCTCCAATTTTTTATGAATTAGAGATTAATAACTTAATAATCATATCAATATTTATTAGAAGGTTTTCTGTCCAATCTGATTATCAACCACGAATTCCTTACATTTATCTCAAACATCAAAACACAATTGAAATTATCGACCATTGCCGATTACATAAATATTAATAGATTCGTTATTTATTTAACACGGAGTTTTTAGTAAAAGGGCATTCGCATATTTATATTAATAAGCTTGAGAATTCCCGACGTTCGGATCTTACGAAATGCCATGCATACGCGAGAACAACAATAAATAATGCATCGATTAGAAGCGTGAACGTGATCCGAACAGAACGCAGTTTACCCGCATTATATTCGATTATATAAAGGCCATTACGAGCGACATCCAACGAGATTTGTACTAGTTTAAGTAACGGCTTTCGTAAATAAACATTAATTAAATGCTTCTTTCGACGAACGTGCCTCTCAAAATGGCACTCAATTTGCACATGCACGCACTTTTTTCTTGCTTCTTTCTTTCTTTATTCTTCATATTCAGTTTCGTACTGTTCGTTGCATTCCACCCGAGGCAAACGACAAACAAACAAAAACTTATTGCACCGTATTCAACTTTAAATCGATTCCGTAATTTCTGCGGCAATTGCAATTTTTGTGTGCAGATATCTCTTTCTTAGAAACGCGTTCCTTTCATGTTATTAAGGGCAGGTGGGAACCGATCGTTTCATTGTTGATGCGTTCCCTAAACAGGAAACAGATGGAGTAAGTTTTTTTTTGGGGAACTTTTAATTTGATCGAAAAATCATCAAATAACATTACCCATCAATGTTTATACCAAAAAAGCTAAAATTTGACAACTGATTACAAGAAAACTACAAGTTTCACAAATAGGAATTTATACTCTTTGGAAAGGCCTTAAGTTCACCTTCATTTTGCACGTTTCACGATACAATTCGCATTGATGGTAATTGAATAATTAGATAAAACGTGATGAACTGAATTAAAATTGAAAAATTACAATATTTCAATCATTAATTAACATCATATAACAGTCATTACACCAAAATTTACGCAATCATAAAATTTACAATAAATTTTTTAAAATGCGAAAAGTTACATGGAGTTCAGGTCAAGAAACGTGAACTTTCAGAAGAGTTCAGCATTTGTGATGTAAGAGCGAGCGAATCTATTTAAAAATCACAATCGCAATTTTCGTTCGTTCGTGTCCGTCCGTGTTTTCATTTCGTTCGCTTTTTCTTCTGCATTTTCTCGAACATCGACGGATACGATCCGTGTAATCCATATTCAATTCCACCTCGGCACTCCTTCATTTACGTGCCGATATTTAAGTCGCACAAACAATCGTCGTGCGACGTTTGAAATCGATGAAGTTTAAGATTCGATCCAACACACACGTATAAAAATGATAATATTATAGAAATGAAAGTAAAAGACCGCAAGAAACGTATAGAAAATGCATTAAGTGCATTCTTTGAACAGAAGCTTAGACTATTTCGTATTACATAATGCGCCATTGAAAAGTTATTATTGATACTTACGTAACATGCAAAAAAATATATATAAAAAGTTGCTTTATTTTCTATTTTATGTACACTCTTACCTCGCTTTACGGCCTAGATACGTTCCACGAAACTTGGCCGCAAAGCGAAAAGCCGTATAACGAATCAATTATTGCGCTTGCGCAAGATTGGTAACATGTATTTAAATGTTATTAATGTGAACGTGATATTTGAAAAAATCTATTGAAAAATTTGCCTTTCAAATGTAACTCTTTTATGTTTTTTCATTGGTTGAATTCATATTAGCTGCAAAAAGACAAAAACAGAAGGAAAGTGTTCATGGATATCCATGAAAATAAATAAAAGAATTGCAGGTCAATAGCGTATTGTATTTGGAAAACAATGCAATCATAGATTCATGGTTGCTGGAATTGAGACTGAACGCATTCAAGGTTTGCATGAAATGCAGCATGAAGTTTTCGTAAGAAAAAGTATTATTAATGAAAATATGAACGATTCTGTGGAGAATAAGAAAATTCTTATGAAAAGCAAGTCTGGGTGTGTGGAAAGGTCATTGACCCAATAGCTAATTGATTATGGATGAGGCTTTGCATGATATTAACTAAAATATTAAATTTTTATGTCATTTTTTTAAATTTATTGCATTTGTCACGTATAGCTTTGAATATGCAAATTAAAAATAAAACTTAAACAATGGTGAAATTTGTTGTTTTTCCTTCTATAAACTTCTTCTATAAGCAGACAAAGTTGTAAATACTACGATTCTTAAGTTTTCTTTTTAATACAAAATATATATATTTAACACTAATGTATAATCTTACCCAAGTGTTACAATACAATAGGTTTTGTACAAAGCTGGAAGCAAGAAGGCTTAGTTATATGTTCTTTCGACACGAGGCTTAAGTATTACGTGATAACTTCTTCTTCAAACACTCCACACTACTCACTAAAGTTGTAATTGTGTAATTGTGATAACTTAAAAGTGACAACTAAAGCAAAAATGACATTAGAAATTGACGTTTTACAAACTTCATTGACAGATCATATTATATTAGTTCATGCATTTGAACGTAGATGGCTTTTTAAGAAAAATCGCAAGTTTTCATTACATCAAAGTTTATATTCTTTCTGGAATATTTATTTATATATACTAATCTTCGAATTTGCTAAATATGTTCGTGTCCGTCAGTTAAAATAAACGTCACTACAGTTGTCATTATTATTTAAGAGACTACTTTTGACATACAATAAAATTATAGATTGACGTTACATAAACGTCATTTTGTATACTTGTTATTGCTATTTACGTCGATGAAAACACTTGACACTTAGAGATTGATGTTATGTAAACGTCTTTTTTTATAGATGTCATTGCTATTTATGTGACAGCAATGAGGATCTTTGACGGCCAATACAAATTTAGATTGATATTGCACAAATGGCATTTTTTATAGTAGTCATTGCTATTTGTGTGACGTCGATGAGAATACTTGACAGATAATCAAATCAAAGATTGACGTACATAATTGTCAATTTTCTATAATTATTTACAGGATGTGGAAGAGAACGCTTGACAGATAATAAAATTAGAAATTGACATAAATGTCAATTTTCTATAACTGTCATTTCTAATTACGTGACGTCGATGAGAACATTTGACAGATAATACAAAATGGAGGGATTGACTTACATAAATGTCATTTTTTATAGTTACAATTTCTATTTAAGTGTCGGCGATGAGAACACTTGACAGATAATAAATTTGAGATTGACGTTCGTAAATGTCAATTTTCTATAGTTGTCATTGCTATTTACGTGACGCCGATTAGAACACTTGACAAACAATAAAATTATAGATTATAAATGTCACTTTTTATAGTTGCCATTACTATTTATTTGAAGTCAATGGAAACACATGACAGATGCTACAATTGGAGATTGACGTTACACAAACTTCATCGATAAATATTGTGTATATTTGTCATATTATATTAGTTATATTATTTAATTAATTTGATAAAAATGACTAGTATTCATTACATCAAAACACATTAACGTCACTGTACTATACGTGATGTCGATGACATTTCTTAACAGGCAGAGATTGACATTACATAAACGTCATTAACAACACATTACATAAACTTGTCATTTTATATTAGTAAATACAACATTGACAGATAATAAATCTAATTGCCATAGATATTCAATTAAAGATTGACATTACGTAAACCTTATTAGGGAACTTTTTATGTACTGTTCAAATTTGATTCATTAGTTCTTTTTTTCATAAAAATAGTTCAGCTTACATTACATGAAAGTTTTAATACTTTTTGGAATATTTATTATACACTAATCGTTGAATCTATGTACTAAATACGTTCGTGTTCGTCAGTTTTCCGGGAATTCACATCGACACGTTACAATAAACAAATTGATCCAAATTTCGACAACGACTTTGTAATACAACTATTTCGTTTGGAATAAGCGAAAAACCATCCCGGATTCGAACTAAGAATAGGTGACGAGTGTTGGCCGAGGTGGAGAGATGAAGAAAGCCCACTCTAAAAATACCGTTGATATTGAATCCTCCTCTCCTCCTTCGGCGAAGTCGTGGGGGTCTCCGACACCAGTGTTGTGTACCATTGCAGGGGAGTCTCCGACTTCCGTGTCTCAGGCCGAAATAGTTCTGTCCGTGTGCATCGTTTTTATGTAAGTGAGTGAGTATGCATGTACGAATGTATTCGTGTATGTGTCTAAGCTGGGGAAAACCATTGACCTCCCCGATTATTTTTAAACGGAAACACTATTGAGGCCCTGCCAAAGCCTCAGCCAAAATCCCGATACGAAAAACCATCTTCTATATGACCGTACCACAATTCTATACTACTATCAATCAATCGAAGGATTGGAACAACCTATAAATAAATTGGTTTCCAAAGGAACGGATCGATGTGTTTCGTTGAATCAGCAGCGAATATTTGGGTCGTTGAGCTCAAGAAACATAGAATATCATTTAGCTATTTTGAATTTTTGAATTCATTCCCTACTGTCATTTAACATTCTATAATGACCTACTATCATTTACATTATGTCATGACCTACTGTCAGTTACCATTATGTCATGACCTACTGTTATTTACCTTTCATACTCTCATTTACCATTCTGTCATGACGTACTGTCATTTATCTTTCCTTCTATCATTTATCATACTTTCATGACCTACTGTCATTTACCTTTCCTACTATAATTTACCATTCTAACATGACCTAATGTCAATTATCTTTCCTTCTATCATTTATCATTCTGTCATAACCTACTATCATTTACCATTATGTCATGACCTACTATCATTTGTGTACTGTCATTTACCTATCCTACTATTATTTACCATTAAGTCATGACCTACTATCATTTGTCTACTGTCATTTATCTTTCCTTCTATCATTTATCATTCTGTCATAACCTACTGTCATTTACCATTATGTTATGACCTACTGTCATTTACCATTCTTCTGTTTTAAGTTGTAAATATTATTATCTTCATATTGCTTTCACTTTAGTCTATACTTATCAGATTTATTGTAATATCAAATTAACAATTTTCGAAAATGTATTAATAGATTTCAGTAGAATTATACGAATTTCGTAAGAGAATCGTTCGAAATCTTGAAATGTTATTAATCTCGTTTTCAGGATGATTGTGTGATGATGATTGTGTAAGAAGTGAAGTACGTACACTTGTGGTACGTCTTCGGTCAAAGGTGAGGTGATTAACGTAAACTGCGAGGAAGAGTCCAAATAATGAAAAACAATACGAATTACCAATACAATCAAGATATTTCATCAGAAAACGCAGGGAAACATGTATCATGTTTACGTTTCCTCTCCGAGACTTCGCAATTGATTCACTTCGTCTGACCACATCCAAAGTCATTTGTCATACTGATAAGATTACACACTTATATTTCATTTTACATTTCCAATGTTTATAATTAAAGTCGTTGCAAAAAAATATATATGATGCAACTCGTATATTGCTTTAATAATATTAAAACGTGATTAAAATTGCGAAAATCTGACGTAAATTTTTGCCAAATTAATAATTTCATGTTATAATCATGTTATAATTTCATGTAATAATTAATCTTTCAATTTGTACTATTTATAATAACTTTTTCTATTGATTTTCCAAAGATTTATTTTTAGCAAACTGTGTTGTCTACACGTGCAATGCGCGCATTTTCTAAATGCGGTGCATAAACGCATAAACGTTATTTATATACAATCGAGCATTTTCCAGACGAAACAACCAAAAAAAGAAGACAGTAAGAAAACGCAAGTGAGAAAGAGAAGTCTAAGTTTTTGCGTCTCACGGTCGCACTGCCAAAGACGCATTGTTTACCGCTTTCCCAACACCTGTCAGCCACGTGTCATCTGACATTCTCTGGCGCCAAATTCAAATTCGTATAATTCACTTCGCATAAGTGCGGTGCCGCTCTGAAGAAGCGCCGTTTCCGTGTTGCTTTTCCAAAGCGATTGCAATTAAGAGCGTGTGCATACAGTGAAAGTCCAGTTTTTCCTGGACGCAATTAGCGAGAAAGAAAAAACAATGAACGTGTTAAATAATTAAAGATATTTGTTATCCTTGAGATCTCATTTTTTTTGCTCGTTTTGCATTTTACGTTAGAAACACGTAATCTGCATAGTTTATATCAAACTAAATTAGTATTTAAATTGATTATTAATTAAATTAATGAACGTTTTATAAAAGAAAGAAAAACAAGCAACTACAATTGAAGTATTACAATAAAAAGTATTACGTAATGTCAAAAGTGACAGTAACGTCATTATTAATTTAATTTTAAGGTTACACGTCTTTCAATACAAAGATTTATCAGAATAACCGAAATCTTATTTCTTTTTAATTACGTTTATTGTAAACACATAAAAACAAGAAAGGAACGCAGTTTTCACGTAATGTCAAAAGTGACAGTTGTTTCAAATCAACGTCATAAGTAAGTTTGTTTTAATTTTAAGGTTATGTAGCGTTAGTGTGAAAGTTATATAACTAAAACCAAGTTCGATTTAAACGTTATATCGTTATAACTGAGTTTAACTGAGTTTTTATCATTGTTATCACAAATTTGATATTAAAGTTCCATAGGTTTGATATTAACGTTTATATCGTTGTAACGGAATTTGATTGTAACGTTACTCAAGTAACCAAACTTTTATATCAATTATGACTTATTAAATTGCTGTCAGCGTAGAAAAAAATAAACAAACGCAAATCGCTAATGGAAACTTTTGTTGTGATGCGTTTCTGAGTGCGACGAATGTCAATTTACTAACGAAGGTGAAATGCAAGAATCCAAGGCATCAGCAAAACAATTCGATGAAGTCTGCGAAGATTGCAATTTCAATACTTTGCAGCTTAAGTCAGCTTAAACTAAGCACATCTGCTGACTTGAGCAGATGTTCTTACGTGAACGGAGATTCGGTATTTCCATATTTCGGTTACATGTTTGAAATTTCTTAGCTTATATTATACAAATTTAATGTGATATTCACAAAAACTATAATTGAAAACTATTGTTTCTAATTACAGAATCATTCCAAATAAAATTACAATTAACTTACTTATATAAGAAAGTTTGGAATATTCGAAATGTTAACACACTTGTCGTAATTAATGTTCGAAGTTTCATCATCCGAAAAAAGCGTTATGCAATATTATTTAAAGTCAATAAAACTTGAGTTTCAAGTTCGTATAAATTATTTCCTAAAAATGTATGTTTACATTCTTTCTGAATAATTCCAAATTCCAATCAACTTTTCTTTTCTCAACAAATTTCAATAATAAATCAGTTTGTTTTATTTTTTTGTTGCTAATTAAAAACTTTGGATTTCATTGTTTTTTATTTATTTATAAAAAAAAACTAATAAAAATTCGTTAATTATAATTAACATTTGTCTTACATTTTTCTTTAATCAAATTATTTAAAAAATATAGTTTTCTTTATAAGATTTTATATATTTTTTCTATAAATACTACATGAATTGTAATTACATTATTAATTGCAATTATTGTGTATTTTGTGTACTTTAATATGAAATATTTGAATTTGTATATAAACGAAAACCGTTTCCATTCGAAAGAAGTTATGTATTCACAGGATAATTTACGAACAACAACTTGAATCGTGAATCTCGTTATGATCTAATCTCTAAGTTCATCTCTCTCCGAATTATTCCACTCGTAATTGGCTTACCAGAAATGGAAATTTAAGCAAAATTTAAATAATACTGGTAAGTTTACGAATTTTATTTCTATCTCAAAAGAGAACTTATGTTAAAAAAATAAAAACGTAAAAATGTATTTCTTTTTGGTAAAGCATTATAATATTATATACTAATTGCATTATATAAGAATACAGTCTAGTTTGCTATATATTTTATATAACATTATGACATTTCATACGATAATTGATCGAATTGACGTTTAATACATAATTGACATTTCAAAATGACTACTTAGTTTCATTCTTTTTCTATCGATTGAATTACTGACATTGTATACGTTTATTGACAGTTCAAATGGATGTTTAATACTTAATTGACACTTCAAATTGACGTTTCAATTTCAATATTTTGTATATAGCATTACGACATTACATACAACAATACGTTTAATACGTAATTACGTATACTTTAAATTGACGTTTCAATTTCGATATTTGTATATAACATTATGACATTTCATACGATAATTGATCGGATCGTCGTTTAATACATAATTGACACTTTAAAATGACCATTGTTATTATTATTGCATTATGACATTTCATACAATAATTGATCGAATTGACGTTTAATACGCGTCTAACTGACACCTCAAAACGACTACTCAGTTTCATTAATTTTATATTGATGGAATTATTGTATACGTTATTAACAGTTCAAATTGACGTTTAATACTTAATTGACACTTTAAATTGACGTTTCAATTTCAATACTTTGTATATAGCATTATGACATTACATACGACAATACGTTTAATACGTAATTTAAATTGACGTTTCAATTTCGTTATTTGTATATAGCATTATGGCATTTCATACGACAACAGTTCGAATTATCGTTTAATACATAATTGACACTTTAAACTGACCGTTATTATTATTGCACTATGACATTTCATACGATAATTGATCGAATTGACGTTCAATACGTAATTGACACTTCAAAACGACTACATAGTTTCATTCATTTTATATTGATAGAATTAATGGCATTGTATACGTTAATAGCAGTTCAAATTGACGTTTAATATATAATTGACACTTCAAATTGACATTTCTGTTTCATTATTTTTAAATATCAACATGACATTTTATTCGTCAATAGACAGTAAAAGAAATACACATTTCATCCAGAATATAAATATTTGCTATTTATAACAAATTTATATAACTAAGGTTACATATTGACGAAACCTTAAAAATTGACGCTAAAATAAATAATTAACGCTTATTTTATGTCAAAAGTCTATTGTATTTCGTCAATAAACGTTGTATTTATAACAGATTTAAGTAATTATTAATTAAGGTTATGAATTGACTATAAACGTCAACTGTCAAAAATTGACGGTGACGTAAACCACCGTTCCTTTTATGACGAAAAGTCAATAGTAACAACAAGTATTTTGTCAATAAACGTTGTTTTTATAATAGACTTAAGTAATTATTATTTAAGTTTATAAATTGAGTATAAACGTCAACTGTCAAAAAACGACGGTGACGTAAACCACCGTTTCATTTATGACGAAATGTCAATAGTAATAACAAGTATTAGTTCAATAAACGTTGTTTTTATAATAGACTTAAGTAATTATTAATTAAGTTTATAAATTGAATATAAACGTCAACTGTCAAAAACTGACGGTGACGTAAACCACCGTTTCATTTATGACGAAAAGTCAATAGTAATAACAAGTATTTGTTCCATAAACGTTGTATTTGTAATAGACTTAAGTAATTATTAATTAAGTTTATAAATTGAGTATAAACGTCAACTGTCAAAAATTGACGGTGACGTAAATCATTAACGTTTCTTTTATGACGAAAGGACAATAATAACAACAACAAGTATTTCGTTCAGGATACAAAGTATTCGTTATTTATGCAATAACCGTGGTATTAATAACACGCTTAAGTAATTAATATTTGAGGTTATCTTCGCAGTCAAATGCTAATCAGCTGATTGGCGTCCGGCTCGAACATCGTCTAATTCATTCGCATAAGAAACGAACGAGAAAACTTGTCGTCTTTAGGGAGAGATGAAACGAGGAAACGAAGACACAATCGTTGCTCTCTGACGAATGCCTTTCCTTATCTTCGCCTCTAAAACGGGATGGACACGGTATCAATTGCATTTGCAATGAAGTCTAACGAACCAGCAGCAGCAGCAGAGCCGTTAGCTCAGAAGTCAAACCGGGTCACAGACCCAAGTTCTACACACACATACACACACAGAAGAAATGTCAATCATTTCAAATTTTATATAATAAAAAAGTTATAAATATTTCAAAAATTTGTTATTAATTTATATTTTGCTCTTTGTTTTCAATTTTTTAGAAGGCTCAGCCTTGATTTGACGCTTCGATTCGAAAACCTTGCGCGTTGATTTATTTAAAAATGTATTTTGCAGCGTTCCACAAATAATTTATTTAAACAACACGACGATAAAAACTTTCAAAAAAAATAATAATATGAGTTTGTGTGATAATATTTATGTAGAGAAAAATAGTGATTTTGGCATATTTCGAAATCACATGCAAATTTATTACACAAATAACGAAAATATTGAATGGCTAAAAAAACACATTATAATAAGGTTTAATTGCAAAAGAGAAATTTTTGTTATTTATTTTTTGTATTATTGTAAAAATTTGTATGAATTTTGAAATTTGTATTTCATAAGTAAGTTCTAATAAAGAGAAGACTATTTCTGTAAATTGATTACGGGATTTCGCTATTACGGCCCTCTTCAATTAAGGCAACTTTTTTCAATGTCGATATATCTACATGTTGTCAATCTTGCGCACGCGCAATCATTGCTTCGTTATACGGCTTTTCGCTTTGCGGCTAAGTTTCGTATCTAGGCCGTAAAGCGAGGTATGTGTGTAATTTTAAACCAATTATTATATGAAAATTGTAAATTATATTCATTCAAATGGTTGTTACAAAGTATGCATTTTAAAGCAAACGAAATCGAGTTGAAATTTACTTCAGAATTGGAAAAAAACACACACAGCAATCTTTCGGCAATTTACAAATACAAAACCAGTGAAATTGCAAATAAAACTGCACTTATGATCATTTTTCCAACAGTATTATGTGAACGCCACTTCTTGCTGAATAGACAGAAACTGGAGTGTTTTGTAGAAAGTAATCTCCTGGTCGGTCCAAATAAACAAGCCTTATCACATCTACACTTACTATAGAAAACAAGCCCAAAAGATACGTTACGTATCAAATCTGGATATTTTTTTTTAGATAATTAAGAGTACAGGATTAGATGTTGTTCGTACATTGTTTTTGATAAATTTTGCGGATTACGTATTCCAGCTTGAAAAAATACATTGGAAGGACACCAGATAACACAGCTATTTGCAATCAGCACTTTTTCCCCCGTCCGCACTTTCATGGTCAGTTTTTATCGTAAACCATGTAAAAAATAGTAATTATAAATGCTTTCATATTTATATTAAACTAATAACAATAATATTGCAATACAATTAAATTGAATTTAACGATGACAGGTCGAAATTAGAGATTTGACAGATTTGATAACACGATTTAAACAACATGAAAACGTCAACATCAGTTGATCGGAAAGCTTTTCCAATAATATTTATTAACTGCTTATCAGATGTTTATTAAACAAACTGTGTTTCATACGTAATTGACAGTTCAAATTGACGTTGCAGTTTCATTATTTTCTTTATAGCATTCAATAATGATATTGTATACATTATTAACATTTCTAATTGATATAAGTAATTGACACTTTAAATTGACATTTCATTCGTTATTAATGAATGTAATTAGTATTGACAGTTCAAATTGACGTTACAGATTCATTCTTTTTATTTTGAGTGAAATAATAACATTAACAGTTCGAATTGACGTTTTAGACGTAATTGACACTTCAAATTGACATTTCATTCTTTATATTTACACATACTAAACATTTGACATTTCATTAATAAATGTAATCAGTAATGACAGTTCAAATTGACGTCTCATTCTTTATATTTATCATTACTAAACATTTGATATTTCATAAATTATTAACTATTTTAATTAGTATTGACAGTTCAAATTGACGTTTCATTCTATTTATTTACACTTAGTGAACATATGACATTTCATACGTTCTTAACATTTCTAATTATTATTGACAGTTCAAATAGACGCTTAAGTTTCGTTCATTTTACAAAGAATGAAATAATGACATTATATATGTAAGTAATAGTTTAAATTGACGTTTATATATATTAAATTTTAAAAAAACATAACTTCTATTAAAAATCAGTTTATTGACAAATTGACGTTTCTATATAAAGACATTAATTGGATATTTAGTTCAAATTGACATTTTATTTGTCTTTATTCCTATATACCATGATGTGTCGTTTTTAACGTGATTGACAGTTCAAATTGACATTTCATATTATTCTTATATACCATTAAATTATAAGATAATTAATTCGTTAGTTTGAATTGACATTTCTATTGTGGTTGATAGTTCAAATTGACATTTTATTCGTCTTTATTCCTACATACCATGATATGACGCTTCTAACGTGATTGACAGTTCAAATTGACATTTCAGATTTCCTTATTCCTATATACCATTAAATTATAAGACAATTAATTCGTTAGTTCGAATTGACATTTCTAATGTGATTGATAGTTCAAATTGACATTTCAATTGTCTTTATTTCTATATACCATGATATGACGTTTCTAACGTGATTGACAGTTCAAATTGACATTTCAGATTTCATTATTCCTATATACCATTAAATAATAAGAGAATTAATTCGTTAGTTCGAATTGACATTTCGAACGTAATTGACATTAAGGATTAACGTTTCAGTTGTCAAAAACATGACATTTCATACTCGATTGATTGTTACTCAATAGAAGTTATTGTTGTTCAATACAGATCTAAATTACAATACAGATCTAAAATTGTAATTCGCCAGGCGAATAATAAATGCATAATAACAATAATCCGGTTTTGCTCTAAAATTATCGTGCATCGCAAGTGGCCAAAATTAGAACAGATTCGTAAACTGGGAACTAGCGTATAAATAAGAAAGAAAAAAATGAGAGGAAAATTGTGAAAACATGGAGAAATATTTACAGAAATCGCGTATATTTTCGTACGGCAGTTTTTTTTTCGGGGCGATATTGCATTATAAAATCACAAATCATCGCAAATGACGCAATATAGGAGAGACGGCTTTGTAAACACGGTCACGGGTAATCAATTACAAGTGCAAGACGATACACGAAATTTCCAATGCAATTAATGATTATTTATGAGCAACAACAATTTGCAATCACGCAAAAGCAATGTCTATATTAGAAATGTATTCGTTCGTTGACAGTTCGTGACATTTCATTGACAGTTAGAATTGACGTTTCATTGACAGATAAAACGTTTTGATTAATAATTAGATAACCACATATGCCACTTATATTCTAAAATATGCAAATTAAAGATAAAAGACTAGCCTTTTGAATGAATCTACAATCAGATTTGTGGTATTTATAATTATGTTGTAATAAATTATTAAAAAAAAAATATGACATTGACAGTTTGAATTGACGTTTCATTGACAGTTTGAATTGACGTTTCATTGACAGTTCGAATTGACGTTTCATTAACAGATCAAATTGATGTTTCAATTGATTTTCGTGTAATACACTAAATAACCTCAGGTCAAATTTTAACTTGAAGATTAAAATATTAGACTTAAATAGATAAACCTTCCAGCAAATACACTAAACTAGTACTTCTGACGTTCAGAAATAATATCTCTATTAACGTAGGTTTATCGAAATTTTCATTTAACACACATACACAAGATAATCCATTGAACTGAAGGCTTCTATCCATTCGTGAGCTTCTGTTTCAACTAGTATTACATAAATAAATTGGATGTAAAAAATTGAATAAATGAAACAGATCGGTATGTATCTGGCATTTTTACGGCTACTTTAACATACAATTGATTGCATAACTCATTTATTGCAACGATAAATCGAGTGTTCCGTTTACGCAACGCGACGTTCGTGTATTTTTATTTGCCATTAAATATATGTAACATAATTTTCCTCTGATTAATAATCTATTGATATGATACGTTTCCTGATGTCCGATCGATCGATTGTTCAATCCTTTTATTTCAAACACATAAATAATTGACCATTGTGTTATTTATTTCTTTATTATTTTATTTTGCGTTTGAATAATGCAATGACTTTGTACGGTCGCCGTAATTGTGATTGATATTCACTTTAAGATCGGTCCTTGAGACGAGAATTTCCTTGCAAATGCGCGATAAACTGAATCGTTCCTACAAAGCATACGACGATTCTAAAATTAGAAATCGTTTTCCCTTGAAGTGTGCATGTATGTGTGCTCTCCATACATACAAAGTATTTATATAACGATGTTAGGTTAGGTTGTGTCTCTCGGTGAGAGGTTACCTCAGGTTAATTAAATGAAAAAAAAATCTTCAAATTTGACAGTGAATTATACCAAAATGGTTGACGATACATTAATACCATTAAATATGTTCTAAAAATTGATTATTTAGCTTTAATTAGAATGCTTAATTAGTAATTTTACTTTATTAGTTTTGGAGTTATAAGCAAGTGAAGAGACTGCTTTTTTCGAGGCATAAAAAACATTTTTTCAAATTTGACAGCGAATTGCAGCCAAACGACAAATGTTACAATGATACCAATAGATGTGTTTTGAAACCTCATCATTTAGCTTTAATTTTCATGCTTAATTATTCATTTGACGTAATTAGTTTTCGAGATATAAGCAAAAACACGACTAGACTGCTTTTTTCGAGGGTTAAAAATACGTTTCTTCAACTTTGACAGCGAATTGCAGCCAAACGACAAAAGATACATTGATAGCAATAGATGCGTTTTAAAGCCTCAACATTTAGCTTTAATTTGAATGCTTAATTATTCATTTGACGTAATTAGTTTTCGAGATATAAGCAAAAACGTGAAGAGACTGCTTTTTTCGAGGCTTAAAAAACATTCCTTCAACTTTGATAGCAATTTGCAGCCAAACGACAAATGTTACATTGATACCAATAGATGCGTTCTAAAGCCTCATCATTTAGCTTTAATTTGCATGCTTAATTATTAATTAGACGTAATTAGTTTTCGAGTTATAACCAAAAACGTGAAGAGACTGCTTTTTTCGAGGCTTAAAAATACGTTTCTTCTACTTTGACAGTTAATTGCAGCCAAACGACAAATGTTACTATGATACGAATATATGCGTTTTGAAGCCTCATCATTTAACTTTAATTTACATGCTTAATTATTAATTTGACATATTTAGTTTTCGAGATATAACCAAAAACGTGAAGAGACTGCTTTTTTCGAGGCTTAAAAAACATTTCTTCAACTTTGACAGCGATTTGCAACCAAACAACAAACGTTACATTGATACCAATAGATGCGTTTTGAAGCCTCATCATTTAGATTCAATTTACATGCTTAATTATTAATTAGACGTAACTAGTTTTCGAGATATAAGCAAAAACGTGAAGAGACTGCTTTTTTCAAGGCCTAAAAAAACATTTCTTCAACTTTGAAAGTTAATTGCAGCCAAACCACAAATGTTACTATGATACGAATATATGCGTTTTGAAGCCTCATCATTTAGCTTTAATTTACATGCTTAATTATTAATTTTACGTAAGTAGTTTTCGAGATATAAACAAAAACGTGAAGAGACTGCTTTCTTCGATGCAACAATACTAGTATAGACATTTTAAAGAACTATTATTTAGCTTTAACTAGAATGCTTAATTATTAATTTGTCGCTATTAATTTTCGAGTAATTAGCAATACTGTAAAGACACTATTGTATTGATTTCTTTTGTAGTTTTGTTGCAATAAATGTTAGTATGAGAAGAAATTAGTCGCTATAAATCCATCCCCTTTTAGTCGCCTTTTACGACAAGCAGGAGTTACTTTGGCCAAATTCGTACACCCCAGCCAAAGGGCAACATACTTCTATATATGTCGTAGAAAAGTCTGATCTAAATTTAAAAAAAAAATGGGCAGAAAAACTTATGAACTTTACAATAACGTCATTTTTTTGTATTTCTTAATTACAGCTGTATTGAGTTTAAGCGCCATCTAGTAATACCATTGGTACTATTCTTAATATAGGAAATGTCGAATTTTCTATAAAGTGTCAGGATTTTGCTACTTAACACATTTTTTCTGATCGTGGAATGCAGGATTACGCGATTGTATGTATTATGAAAGCGCGAGTTTCTGTCGTATGTGGGAATAGGTGGGAACGTATAATATGGAAGAAGGAGAGAGAGAGTGAGAGAAAAAAAACTGCGCACTTCCAAAAGTGCCTCTTTATGCCGGATCACAGTGGACCGAGTTCAAGTGTGGACCGGTTCAGAGTACATCAGCGGGTCTACGAATCGCCGTGGTCCATCATGGACTTTTCGGTCGAATCTCCTTCATCCAAGGTTACGAGGCGAACGAATCGCGAGGCCAAGGCCATTATTTAAAGCCGACCACCGGACCGAACCGCGAAGAGATCCCCAGTCAAACTTGCGCTTTTAATTCCTTCTCACCTTCGCGTTTCACCATTCCCTTCGTACGTTATTTTTTTCCCTCTTCGTTCGTCTGCGTTTTCTTCGTTTACTCACTTAATTAGAGATAATTGCGTCTGCGGATTTGCGTGCTCGAGAAAGTTTAATTAAGTCTAAACTCGGCCGTCCGTATTTTTAATAAGCGATTCGACGAGCGTTCATTCAACAACAACAACAACAAACAAACAAAGCAGAATTAAATAATGAAAACTATAATAATTATTATTATATTATCTAATATTTAAATGCAAGTAAAAATCTCTAAGTAACACTAATTAATAAACGTGATATTTGAAATTTGATTAATTATTTTGTACTAACACACTTTTTATGATAGTACTTCATTTCCTATCTTTTGATATAATAATTGTTAAGTAATATTAATTGATACTTTTTATAACTTTGTCATGTCTTCATGTTTTATTAAATTACACGAAAAGTACAAAAAGGAATTAAACATATTAATATGTTAATTGAAGATAAAACTATGACCTTTCCAAATTCGTAAACGAAAAATACGTAGAACGTAGTACTTTTTCGTAATAAGACTTTAAAGTTTATATATATTGTTTTCGTCTAAATGGAACGTAAAATCAGATCTTCAATGATAGTTTTCGCGAAAGGATGGCTGTGTGGTAAACAAACGCACGTTTCGAAAGGCCAGTTCGTCGTGGTTAATTGATTTCGTAATGGAACTTGTTTCACTTGTTCGCAGTTACCACACAAAACGCACTATTTATAACACCAGTTTTCCATTTCATTATTTTCGTAATTGATACAGTTTTTACTATGCGATGAATATGAAACACGATTTCAAAAAAATCAAAATTTGAAAAAAATACTAACCTAACCATAGAAAAAAAATCAAAATTTGAAAAAATTATTAACCTAACCATAAAAATTATTAACCTAACCATAGAAAAAAAAATGAAAAAATTATTAACC
>JAFMTC010000869.1:385857-419830 GCA_018845635.1 Nicrophorus orbicollis | reverse complement strand
TATTGGCATTATTGTATCCTTTGTCGTTTGGCTGTAATTCGCAGTCAAATTTGAAGAAATGAAAAATTAACAACTGAAAAAGCAGTGCCTTTACATTTTTGCTTATATCTTGAAAAGTAATCATAGCAAATTAATAATTAAGCATTCAAATTAAAGCTGAATAATCAATCTTTAAAACGTATCTATTGGCATTATTGTATCGTTTGTCGTTTGGCTGTAATCCGCTGTCAAATTTAAAGATTTTTTTTAAACATTGAAAAAGCAGTGTCTTTACATTACACTTTTGCTTATATCTTGAAAAGTAATCATAGCAAATTAATAATTAAGCATTCAAATTAAAGCTGAATAATCGTTCTTTAAAACGTATATACTTGCATTTGTATATCGTTTATCATTTAGCTGTTAAATCCCTTAAAATTTTCCAAAAAATTGTTATTAATTAAATCAAGAATATTAGACACGATTTCTAATATAATTGCACGATAATTACTCGATATGTGTAATTGAATCGGAGCGGCGAAATAAGCGGATCGAATACGCTTTGGCTCAGAGAGAAAAGGAAAGTATCGTCTGGTAACTTTATACGATCAAATGTTAAACAATTTCATAGCAGGCAGTAATGAAAATTGACGGGTAATTCACGTGGAAGAAGCGACGGTTCCGAATCGAGGAGAAAGTAGTTGAAGGAGATCCATGAAAGCTCATGAAAGCAAAATCTAAAAATTGCGACGACGACATAACAGAATCCGCACATTTGTGATGTGTGATGAGATGAGATGACTGGAAATGGAAGTTGCCGCTGCATGGAGAGCTTTCTAAACGAACCTGCAGCAGATTTGTACGTGTTCTGTGTGCGGTTTTTTTTTGCGCAACTTCTCTTTGAAACGGAGTGTTAATTTGTTGTCCGAACCTCCTCCTCATCCTCGAACCCTGTCTCTCTTTGTGCACGATGAGTCACCGTTTGCGGTGAACGGTCCGTGAACTGCGCAACGAATGTTTCTAATAAATAAAGTATCAAAAGCGTTGGGCATTATTCATTCATTAATTAAACGTTAAAACGGGGAGAAGAGGAAACGCAGCAAAACAACAAAAACACACATTTCGAAACGCAACATCCTGCGTCGAAGAAGACACAACAAACGCGCACCGTCAACGTCCTCTTTTTGCTCCGTTTGACCGCTTCAAGCGAATTACGCAATTTCTACGTCTGCCGCACGACAATAACTCATTACTGAATTAATAACGTTTCATTAATTGCCACCGAAACGAGACAATAACACTAGAGAAGCTAATTAAACGCTCATTTTCCGCCATCATTTCGAGACGCCATCTGTTGGACACAACAGTAACTAAACAATTTAAAAACTTTTTCATTTATTTCGAAAAGTTTTAATGAAAATAATTAATTGCAACAAATAAAAACAAAACATATTCATATAAAAAAAATGAATCAAATTTAACAACTGGTACAAGGGGCCGCAATTTTTCCGCCCCCCAATGGAAATATTAATAGGAAAAAAAAAACTGGAATCCTTTATGTAAGCTCTTAAGTAACGTTAATTGTGCTTACGCCATCTATCGAGCATAACGCGAACCAATAGTTAATTGCTAATATATATAATTACATCGATATTTAATTGAAATACGAGCGCAACGCATTATTCATACGGAGGAAACAAATAAATATATAAATCATTTATAATTGCGCAAGGTAAATTCTAATTATTGCGGCGTGATTAAATGAACTAATTAAAATTTGATTCGCAGACGATAATTGGTGAGATGAGAAAAAAAGGTTGAAGCAAAACAGCAGACGTCTTCCGCCAGATTTACTTAATCGAACTGTTGGCCTTTGGTCAATTTCCGTTTCGTGCCGTTTTCTAGAACGCATCTCCCAAAATTACATTCTAAATAAAAAAATGTCCTAGCGAATTTCCTGAAACGTGTCCTCCTTTTCACCACCCACGAATTCTTGGCAAACAATTATTTATCGAAAAAAAGAAAAAGAACATCTATTTATTGTTCGGTTTCTTTCCTGCTTCCCCTATCCAATCGCAGCTTCAATCTGCTTCACGCAGCGAGAACGAAACGTAAATTTAGATACGAATCATTATTTTATTATCTCTTATAAAAGCGGCGTGGAGGAAATTGGATTCAGCGAAGATGAAGCATCGCGCTTACGAAATGAAAAGAACAAACCTCGAAGGCCTTGACGCTCGTCGTTACACCGCGTTAATCATGCAAATTGCCGTGTTTTATTAAATTATTACGATCTCTTTACGTTTTGATAATAGAAATGTAAATACGTTTGTCCGTCGCTCACAATCACCCACCCGTTCATTATCATCGGCGCATTTCCGTACATCCACGTCATTCGAGAAACGGTTGTTTAGAAGAAATGCTGTTTGTTTTCAAATATTAGCGTTTAAAACTCACAAACAAACGCATTCCAATTAGATACATATTGATTTAACGACCAAATAGAAATACGCCATCTGTTGGTCATGATGAGAACTAATATTTTTTTATTAACTAATTTATCTAATCATGTAATTGTAACGTGAAATTCTAGTTAGTTAAGCAATGCAAGTTCCGAATATAATTCGAATGGGTGATAATTAATCAAATTATCAAATGTAATCAGAATCGCTTCAATTTTTATATCGATTAATTTGAATAATCATTGATGTTTCAATCTTTGAATCGTTAAGCATCTTGCAGTCAGGATAATACCTGAACGGGTGATAATTTATCAAATGAAACCCTGAATGATCATTGATGATTTGCTAGGCAATTTGCGACGAGGACAGAAGTCTCAAATAACTTGAAGATCACCTCGAAAGGGAAACTTCGTAGCAGATGCAAAAGCTATCAATAATCAATCAAACAGAATTATAATACAAACAATGGTTTATTGCATCGGCTCATTAATAACGCGTTACTTCCTGGACATAACGAACGTTGGCGCTATAAAAAGACTGCGGCATATGCGTCGCCGACGCTTCCCACCGCGAATTCCTCGATGTTTTAATTGAAAGCCAATTAATAATAAGCAAACGCAGAGAGAAGAAAGAGAAAAACGCAATTTATAATAAACAACACTCGATTAACTCGATTCTTTCTTCCTCTTTCTTTCTCGCATCGAAACAGCTTATAATTGCTTAGAATTACTAATTACTTTTGTGTTTCATTTGCTATTTTTACCAAGCAGACGCCGTAGGTGCGTGCAAGTATGTAAATTGCGAATTCTAAAATAACCGATTACCAATATTTGATGGACGTTTACAGTTGTTGCATTTGGATTCCAGCAATTGTTTACGTTTATATTGAAGCAAAAACAACAATATTTCATTTAGTTTTCTATTACAATTCTATTCAAACTACTATTATTACTACTACTACTACTATTTTTCGCATCAGTTTTCTTCAATTATATATAGTTTATGATTGCATAACAAACAGTTTGCCATTGCACTTCATTTAAGATCAAAATTTTCTAATGATGTCAATTATTGTTAAAGATATTGCGATTTTTCGAAGAGGTTCACTTTTAATTAAATTATACGATAACCACGCAAATCAATTAGATAAATCAGTAACTGAATCGAAGATAAAACTCTAACCTTTCGAACAAATCTACTTTCAGATTCGTGACATCCGCCGTTCTTTCGGTATGAGCTGTCAAAGTTGACCAATAATCGCCTGAAAACGTACCATTTTCTTCAAAATTGAAAAGCTGTTTTCTTATACTTTTATTATACAAGAAATTGTCTTCAAATACGCATATTTTGATACATCTTATACATTCCATTTCATCAAAGTTTAACTAAGTAATAAGTGTTTACATATTGAATAACTGCGAAAGTGAAGTGTGCGAAACTTTGAGAATTGTCCAACGCGAGTCTAAAATAAGATTTGTGCAAATCGCAAAACGTGTCGACGGAGAACGAACATTGTTGGCGAAACAGGTGATTCGATAAGCGCTCTATTTAAAATACGTGTAATTAGGGTTAAGGAACGAACGCGTGTGCGTTGGGTCGCAAGAATGGAGTGTCGTAACAGATAAAAGTGCGATGCGAACGCGTATTTCGAGCAATGTATAACATTACGAAGAGCGAGACGGAAATACAAGTGCGGACGTGCAACTGACTTGAACCAGGAATAGATTTTCCGACGATTTTCACTGCTCCCGAAATACCATTCGAACAAACAAGACAAAGACCATAACCACCGCCAAACGAAAATCATACATGTTTCAACGGAATCACGAAGAAATAAGTGCAAATCGAAGAAGAAAAAAAACTTCTAAAGCTATGCATTTCTCATTTGATTTACGTAATTCGCATAAACACTAATAAAGAAAAGATTGTACAAGTCTTAAGGTTGCGATATTTCCAACTTTAACATCGTCCACGCATAATTCATGATGCAACGAGCCCAGTTCCTTACCTCATTTAATGCGATTCAATTTTGCTCCATTATTACAACTGATATTCTTAACGTGATTACAGCACGAACAGACGATATTCATAACAATTACGCAACAAAACAACAGCAAAACATTACTTAAATAAATAATACCTTAAATTATGGTAATTTTAAATGAAATCCAATCAAAAGAACATGTTTTACATGCAAATAAACGCATTCAACCGATACGCCATCTATCGGTCGAAATGTGAAGCTTCCGGCTTTTCGCTTAAATTAAATCATTTGCAAGTAGACTTTCAATAAAAATCATGGGAATAGGTAAGATTTTAATTATTAAATGCAATTAATTAATTGAACGACAATGGAGTTAGTGATATGTGCATGAAACGAATTCGAATGATAACAAATTATGTAAGAAAAACATGTTTTCTATTCGCTATTTTTGCACGAGGATCTAAAAATGCGCAAATATACGTTAAAAAAATGTGTGTAGAAGGTCGTGGTCGTATTGAAATGTCAACATGTGAAGTGTACAAATACGTTGTGCGTACATGCATGTACACTGTTTACTATTTGTATTTCGTAATGATTGTATTGAATAAGAAAACTACTGATTAGTACAAGTTATCACATTAATTTAAGTTATTACTCAATATGCGTATCAATATTGAGTATGATAATAAAACTGACATTACGTACAAATAATTGTAAGGTTAGGACAGGTTAGGTTTTCAATTTACTAATATGCTTTTGGGTTACGTAAAACTCGATTAAAGTTTGCTAAAATTTGCTCAGGTTCAATCACCCTCCTCCTCCTTCCGTGAGATTATTTGCGCGTTGCGTACTTTTTTGTGTGTGTGTGTGTGTGTGTGTGTGTGTTTCCGAAAGCTAGAATCATAACAAAACGTATTACGTAACGTGTGGTTGAACGACCGTGTACATTTCTTAATCATTTTGCGCTCAATTAGACGAAAAGTGAAATACACATATAATAATAACGAAAAAATGGAAGTACAATCAAATTAATTTCAATCAATTTTTAATGATAGTGAAAATTAGTTACTTTTGAAGTAAAATAATGAATAGTAACTTAACTTAAATGCTCGAAATTGTACAATTTTGACTTGCTTCAATCAGAATTATTTGCAAGTTATACAAGTGTAATAGAAACGAAACTGATTTTTAATATTTATTTAAACAAAAAATAAGTAATAAGTAAGTAATTTTAAATAAGCTACACGTAATTAGTTAAATCGTTAATTAAATTGTAATACAACTATAGAAGCTTTCGGAAATTTTGAAAACTTGAAGTAAAAAAAACGTTAATTCTTCTTTATAATTCCAATATAAAAAATGTCGATCATTTTATTCAATTACTAAATATTACATAAGCCTGTGGCATTGCGAATTAACGATTGTTATTTGTATAAATATTATTATTAGTTTTCTTTTGCTTCGTTCTTTTCATCTCTTAAGAAGGTTAATTAACAATCTCACCATACCGTAAGGAAACGCCAACGAAGGTATCCGAAGGTCATCAATAAATTTTCGTAATAACAAACAAATATATCAAAAAACGAACAAACAACTAGTTGTTTTTCTTGTCAGATTTTGTGCGTAATACAAACTGCAATTCAATGCGTTTCACAAAGATAATTATTAGTCTTACAAATTAATTAAATAATTCTTTCAAATCTTATTAAATTAACAGTTGAACAAATTAATATTTGCATCATTTAATTTCAATTTGATCATAATGACAGTTTTGACAGATATTTTATGGTTATTTTATATAATAATTCAATTAATTTCGTTATTAGTGCAGTATTTTGTTTATATAAATGATGAGTTTTCAACAATAATACAACTATTTCAATTGATGATCGCATAATGACAGTTCTGACAGATAATTCACGTTTATCTTTTGACAGTACAATTATGTCAATCACATCATAATGACACTTTTGACAGATATTTTATGGTTATTTTTTGACAAAGTCATTATAATCTGTCAATTTAACTAGAATGTGAATACATCACCGAATTAATTAATAATTCAATGAATTTCGTTATTAATGCAGTATTTTGTTTATACAAATGATGAGTTTTCAACGATTATACAACAATTTCAATTGATGATCAAATAATGACAGTTCCGACAGAAAATTTACAGTTTTGACAGATATATAATGATTATTTTTTGACAGAACAATTATGTCAATCAATTGACACACGAAATTGCAAATTTACAAATATTATCAACTTAATCTACATGTTTTAACAAATTAAATTCAGTTTTCGTTTATAATCCATAATGATTTCAATAGAATAATCTATGATATCCTAAAAAAACTACTATTATGTCATATGCGTTGAGTAATTTCTTTAACTTGTCTCTTATGTAAATAGTCAATTCTGAAGATATTTGAATATTTCTTTTGTAAATAGAATAGAAGTATGTTATGCAATGATTTGCCTTTATTGCAATTGGGTTTTGTTTATAAAGCATTTAATTGTATATAAGCATTTATATAAAAGTACTATTATTGATAATTTCAATAGAAAAAAAAACTATGCTTTACTATATTAAATAATTGTTAAATCTCTTGGAAATATTTGAATATTTTTATTTGTAAATGTTTCAAATATAAATCAATTCTTTTGGTTTTTGTTGATGGCTTTGAATGTGTTTGAATTGGATAAATGTAAATCAATGGATACTGATTGAAATTCAAATCATTCATCTGGTTAATCCAGACGCACGTTACTGTTAACAGTGTATTCTTAAAGTGCGAATTAACGAATTGTTAACTGCTGATCCGTGAGCGGTGATCTGTTAAGTAACGATCGCTCGCTATTGGCGAGTGGAATCTGTTAACAACGAGAAGTGCGAATTAACGAATTGTTAAATGCTATGCCAATAGTGGAATCTGTTAACAAGGAGCAACAGAAAAACGAAGCATATGCAGCTTATGCAACTGAAGAGGAGAGCGGAGTGCGTGTGTTAGAGACGTCCGTCTGCGTTTGCAAAGGAGCATTGTACTCGCTGACTGCACTCGGGCAAAACACTTTTGCTTTCGTGAAAAATAATGGGTCAGTTGGCCGCCGGTCAAAATACGCGTGCTCTGGATGCGCTCGAGCACCTGGTGCACGGTGGACGTCGTCCCCGTGGCGCACGAGGCACTTTCGGCTCCCTGCACCTGCATCTACCCGCTGAAATTGCGAAATTTCACTCACCGATTCAGACAGCTCGCCCGTGCCCGCCATCTTGCCGAACAAACTGCGCAATTTTTATTGCGTTTCGCATTGAATTCGATGGGATTCGGTCACCACTTGGGGTCACCCCGTTTGCCGGTGCCGTGGTCGTGGCGTCACAACGACAATTCGCCGGTGCCAATTCAAAATTTGAATGGTTTCCTACGATTTTTCTACAGCTCCATCTACATTCAAAATGTCAAACATTCATTATGACAGTTCTATAGACCTTATGCAATTTACGAAACAAAAGTAACTTGTTCAAGTAATTGTATATAATCATTTATATAACAGTACTATTCACAAATAGTATCGTAGAAAGACCTATGGTCGATAGACTTTTACAGTTATAGAATTTTATATATCGTATTTCTTCATTTGAAATTATGTTACAATAAATATTATTATCTTAAAACATTTGATATTTAATTACTCTATTTACAAGAATGGTACTTGACAAGTACAACAAGAGCTACTAGGACTATAGTCATGGATACTTTTCATATTCTGATTATTATATTTGCTATAGTGACAAATCTTGATCCAAGCATGCTGTATTTAAATAAGTGCATGATACTTGACAAGTACAACAAGAAATACTAAACAGAAGTCATGGATACTTGCTCATATTCTGTTTATTATATTTGCTATATTAACAAATCTTTAGCTAAGCATACTCTTTATAAGTATATGGTACTTGACAAGTACAAAAACTACTAGGACTGTAGTCATGGATAGTTTTCATGTTCTGTTTATTATATTTTCAATAGTGACAAATCTCTAACCAAGCATACTGTATTTAAATAAGTGCATGATACTTGACAAGTACAAGAAATACTAGACTGTAGTCATAGATATTTACTCATATTATGTTTATTATATTTGCTATAGTGACTAATCCGTAGCCAAGTATACTGAAATTTAATAAGTACATGATACTTGACAAGTAAAACAAGAAATACTAGACCGTAGTCATGGATACTTGATCATATTCTATTTGCTATAGTAACAAATCTCATACTGTATTTATATAAGTGCATGATACATGACAAGTACAAGAAATACTAGACTGTAGTCATAGATATTTGCTCTTATTATGTTTATTATATTTGCTATAGTGATTAATCCGTATCCTATTATACTGAAATTTAATAAGTACATGATACTTGACAAGTAAAACAAGAAATACTAGACATTAGTCATGGATACTTGATCATACTCTATTTGCTATAGTAACAAACCTTTAACCAAGCATACTCTAATTATAAGTACATGCTAAATAACAAGTACAACAAGATAGTAGTCAAGAATACTTTTCTTGTTCCATTTATTAAATTTTGCTATAGTGACAAATCTTTATCAAAGTATACTTTATTTGAATAAGCATATGGAACTTGACAAGTACAGCAAGAGCTACTAGGACTGTAGTCATGGATACTTTTCATATTATGATTTTAATTTTTAATTAGCCAAGCAAATTGATATTTAATGATTAATAGTTGTTTAAAAAACTTAATAAGAATAAATAGAATTTTAAAAGTTGGTAGATATGCAACCAAACGTACATATTTTTTAATTGATATTATTCATTATTTGCTTTTATATTGCATATTAAATTAGACTATTCAATGTTCATACTTTAAGTGATCATACGTCCCGTTTTAAACGGGACAGTCCCGCTTTTTGTCCCGTTATCCCTAAACACAGCTTCAGGACATTGATATGTCCCGTTTACAGAAAATAACAACAAATATGAAAAGAACATTAAGTATGTCTACGTTAATTTTACCGAAATAACTGACGATAAATTCAAAGGGTTCCATTAATTGTACCCAACTTACATGGGTTTTCACTTATTTCTAACTGCTTTACACCGTAAATTAATAGACACAATTCCTTGTGTTTCAACCAACATTCATTAAGTGGAATTGTTCATACACTACATTTTTATATAATTGTATTTTTTTCTTATGATAAGTTGTGGTCTTACAGCAAAATTACTGAACCAAATTATCAAGAATTTCATTTAAAATTAAATCGCATTTTTTTCATATAAAATACCACGTAAATTCTTTATTTTTACGTGTTCTTTCCTGCACTTTTAATTAAACTATAAATAAATAAAGTTTATCTTGAACACATCAAAAAATTAGTAAGAAATATAAAGTCACGTTATTCATATTTAACAATATTGCTCAATACATTTTCCTCTTATTTCTGACAATATTTTAGTAAACTATTGACATTAAACGACAAATTTTAAGAATAAAACAATTAAAATTTAATGTTAGCAGTTATACAACCAAAATGACACATCATTTTAAAAACACATTAAACATTGCAAACATATTTCGATTTAAACTTATTTACTACATTTGCTTTATATTTATTTAAACCTAAATATAATGCACTCTAAATTAAATGATAATTCCTTAAAATAGTGAACTTTGTAAACCATTGTGCAAACAAATCTATACATTCGGGTTCATTTAGAATAATGTACAAATACATACATCTTATATAACAACTATAAGTTTTTCAGTATAACTTCTTTGTTTTGGAGGCGTTCTTGACTTCTGTTCTCACTTAGCTTACAGTATATAAAACTATGTAATGTTATGTAACCAGTCATGCATGTTGTTTCATTTGAAGTAATACTGATATATAGATAAAAAATATATACATTTATTTAAAAATAAGGATCATTTAAAGCAGACTTTAAACGTAAACGATCGTTTATTGTATAAAACTCTGCGAAAATAAGGGATAATACAATCGTTTGTGCACGAACAAACGAAGAAAACTGAGTATCATCGATACCTGTAACAAACAAATAGTCTAACTCATCATGACTTGGAAGCCGGGAGAAGTTCCGTAAGAGATATCGGTGTATATCCTCGATGATCTCGAATCGTTCAGAAAATCGTCCTCCTCGGTTTCCTTCTCTTCATCATGCGCGTTGTCACTCTCATGGTATTGAATGTAATACGGAACTATGCGGTCCTGAGACCGTTTCAAAACGTAAGGGTCGAATGGGAAGAAGCATTCTATAACGTTCTTCGTGGGCACAACACATCCGTGGTTGTCCAAGTAGATTGTAGGTATGTTATTCCTGGCGTTATTCTCCATCACGGTGTAGCAATACGTCAATTGGTAAGTTCTTGTAACCGCGGCGAAATTCTGCAGGATAGCCGGTTGACAGAAGCGCAAGGGATTCAGAGGAGACGAAATGATTTTCGTCAATTGCAGACTCTCCAAAAACAAGATGTCTGCGAAACGTATAACTTTACAATCAAGTACAAACAAAGATATGAATAAATTAAACTCACTCTTCTTGCTGCTGACTAAATCCTTTTGACGGAACGCAATCACGTAGAAAAGGGTCTGGCAAACGGTGTAGAACAGACCGTGACGCCTTACGTCGAGATTCACGTACTCCGAGCCGTCCTGTCTGAGGATGTAGGCGTGTATCCAATTGGCGAACTCTTGCAGAGTTCCCTTTAACATACTGAGAAAACCAAAGTTAATCTTAGGATCAATTGATTATTTTCAAAATATGTTAAATACCATATGGGAACGAAGGATGCTCTTGAGATGAGGCTTCCAATGTAAAAAATGGCCGTTTGCTTCAGCACCATTGGTACAACGGTGGAGGAAACCTTCTTCCACAGATGGTTCAAGAAGGCTTCGGAGATCGTCGTCTTCAGACTGCAGATGTAGTACATCACGAATTGCACGTGATGGATTTTGAAGGTAGGAAGAATCACCTCGTCGAATATGCTCAGCATCTCCAGGTAAAGAACTAACGACAAGTAACGAACAAATTAGGATATTGTTACACTTGGGATTCACTCTTAGCAAACATTTAAGTTTTAGAGAAGAAAATAAACGCTCATTGACGGACGGTCTAAACAACATTAGTCAATTATTTTTTTTGTATCCTCTTGTGCATCCATAAAAATCCATCAATTCGATATAAATTAGTGACAATATAAAATTAAATAACTAGTCTAAAAATTCAACTACTTTAGTCAATATTTGTTTGTATCAAATACCAAATTTGATAAAAATTAATCACCATTTTTATAGGCTAATTTTCATGAAAAGAATCATTTAATTTTAGATGTGTGCTAAAAACAAAGCTACGCAATAAGTAAATTTATAAATAGTAATTAGTTAAAGCGTTAATAATTTTAGTAAATGAACAATTAATTCCATGAAATTAGTAATCTTGTTGTAAAGTGTTAAGTGGAATTAATTTTTTGTTAGTTTTTTTTTCTTCTTATATTTGAAGGAATTAGTGATGATAAAACCTTAGGTTTAGTAAAAGTTGTTGAGAAATTATATAAAACTCAAGTTTCAAATAGAGAAGAATGTGCAAACAAGATTCGTTGACATGGTTTTTGTAAAAATTGTGAAAGTAGTTGAAATTAAGGAGACTTTTTTTGTTAATATTGTTTGAAGATGAAAGTAGGCCAAAGACGTGCACAAGATTCCGAACCATCCGATCAAAGGATCGTATAAACTAATTATATATACATAATATACATAAAAATAAGAGTAATATCGAAGTGAGTTGAGTACTTAATTCCCATTTAGCACGTCGCAGTTACCACACGAGCAATTCAGATCCTCTCTCCATTCATCGAAGCGCACTTTCTTATTGTCGACTGATATGTTTTTTCGCATCCAACAAAAATCCAAATTAAGAATTAATTAATGCACGTAATTTGCCGACTTGAACGCAAACGACTGCTGCCGGACGCTGCAGAATGTCCGATCTCAAATTTCGACCCACCATACACCAGACTAAAATCGAGACCATCAAATTGCTGAAGGATCAACGGAAACAATCGTCGAGCGTCTCCATCCGACAAATTACAACAGAGAAAAACATCGTTTCGTAACAATAATACTCAGACCGTATACAGACCTATGGACTGATCTTCGAGGTTCGGTTTCGCATCCCCCCACTGGTGCAGTGTTTCATCAGATCAATCTTCTTCAAGTTCTGAACTACAATTCAGTCAGTTCTGCCGAAAAAACGAGAGGTCTCGTAAGGCATATCATATACTTCGCTCTCAATCTTAAAGCAGTATCAAATTAAAAAATTCGATTTATCCACATGTCGCAGTGCTTGTGGCTAAATCCCATATGCATTGATATAGGAGCAAACATCAATTCAGATATTTGCGGTAGAAAAAGTATCGAAACAAATTTGGAAGATGAACTATGAAGAATTCATTATATTACCTTTCGTTTTATCCCAGTTGAGTTGCTTCGTTTCGGGTGTCAAGCATTCGCCTTCGAAGTACTCGAAGATCATCTTCATGCTGACGTCAAGTGCGTTGGCAATCGGCAGTCTCATAGCAGGCCTATCGTCCATCTCGAAAATATCCTCTTTTTCTTTCTCTTCCTCCATGGCAATGGCTTCTTTCGGAGAGTGAGCATCCATTACAACTAGTCTAAAGTAAATCCATCAATTAGCAATTGATTACTTAAATCACATTCGATGCACTTACTCTGAGAATATCAATCTTAAGATGCCTTTCCTTAAAGTTGGGCAGTAATCAACAATCCTCAACAAATTGTAGAGGTACACTTCAAAGTGGTGTGCAGTCTTGGTGGTGTAAGGAAATTGGGAAGATAACTCAGAAAATATCTCTTCTTTAATCCTGAAAACCAATATGATAATCAACATCATTAAGTAAACTGTATTGCAAATTTTAAGGCAGGTATGCTATTAAGGGGATATAAGAATTATAGAAAGGCTTAGCATTGATCTACTACAGCGACTGGCACCCACAGAATCAAAGAAAAAACAAGCAGATTCATACTTACATAGGAAATATTTTCATCATAACACGAAAGACTTGATGGACACTATTATATTTAATTGTTTCTTCTTCAGACGGTCGATTGTTCACCCATTCCATCATATTATCATCTGCAAAGTAATGCAATCAGAATTAAATCCAATTCATATAAAACAAACTAATGAACTTACCTGTTATAAAGTATTTAACTAAATGGTTAATAATATTCTTTGTGTGACAATGCTGCACTGTCATTAGGGCATGTAGGAAACTCTGAAAGGTGTGTATCATTTTTGGACTCTTCGTGGTCCAATCAACATTCAATGCTGCCTCGATGAACAGGTGGAACTCGGCATTTAAAACGCTCACACATTTTGTGGCTTCAGCGATCAAAGTTATGATATTCTCGTCAGTGAGCTTATTCTCTGTCATCATCAGCAGAAGAGTCTCATAGTTCTTCGAATCACTCTTATCTGCGTAGCTCTGGAAGGTGCTCTGCAGGTTACCATTCGGTGTACAAAATTGCACATGACTAGAAGCGGCGCCCATGGAGGTGTACTTCCTCCCCACGGAGGTCCTCTTCCTCGCAAACACAGACATTCTATCTGTTCTATATGAGTCACAACAGAGAATTTGGTTAATGAATTACAATTGATGGCTGACTGTTGCTGTTTCAATACTCACTCAATAAATAACTAATATTAACTAAAATAAAAACTGACTGTCGTTTCTCACAGAATGAACACTAACTTTATAAATTAACTCGCAGTTCTTCAGCACATGTAGATCTCACAATATTGCATTTAGTCAAATGTGGTCAAGTGAAAATGTCATCTCGACCGCATGGATTTTTGCCAACTCAATAAAAAACAAATAAGTGATTAGTTCAAAAAGTCATTCACAACTTCTAACTTATTCACTTGCTTTGTTTATTAATAAAATCACATTTGTCAATGTAAATCTTTGCTAAAACTTATAACAAATCAATATTTAAGTAGAAATAATGTATGTTCTTAGGGACTTTGAGTGATTGTATCTTAAGATCGTAGCTATCTTCAGTATTATTATGGTTCTATCTAACGTTACAAATGTCATTTGAGTTGTTCCACAGGGATCCACGAATAAGTTATTAAGTTATGTTCATGTAGAACTTAAAAATTAAGTTTAAAGATGCAGAACGTTATTCCGGATCAGCACGCTTTTCCACCAGAGCTGTGCGCGAAACCTCTGTCTTTGGTTGGGATAAGTGGGTTGGATACTAGGAACAATGCCACCCACAAGAGTATTTGGGATGTTTTTGCTAATACGAAGACTGATGTCTCTGCTCTGACTTACAAGCTCATTGATAATGCTTACGAGTTTCCTGTGGTCAAGCCGAAGAGGAATTCCTATGAGTGGTACATTCCTAAAGGGATCTTGAAGAAGAATTGGATGGAGAAACATCTCAATAAGATACCTGCTGTTATTGTAATTTTCTATGATCTCGATTGGAATGATCCTCAGTGGAATGAGAAGATGATTGAGTGCGCTTCAAGAGTGCAGAGCATTCGGTAAGCTATCTTAGTTGATAGACCTCTACGCTTCAAATGATGGATTAATGTTTGGCTAAACCTATGTAATTCTTGTAAATTTTATATAATTATAAAATTGTTTTATTTGTTATTTGATTATCTTGTATTAATATTAGAATAAAACATTGGAAAACTTAGTCTTGTTAATTCAGAAATGTTAATTATTTCAGTTTTAATTTGGATATAAGATGATAATGTTGAGAAGCAGATAATTGAGTAATTTGATTTAAGTTTGTTATAAGTTAATAATATTTATAAACATTGATATTTAGTTAATAGAGTAATTTTTGTTATTTCAGTTTAAAGAATGATGTACAATACCAAGTGCACTGTTTACAAACTTACTTCACGATATTTGAATGATTCTGAAAATTGCATGAACGAAACAATTATTATGAAAATAAAAAAGATACTAAATTTCCTGTTTTGTAACTTTCTTTGATTGTGTAACAGTGTTGCATTGGAAGGAAGGAATACCAAGTTATCAGTGGTTCTGATACAGAATCACAGCGGTAATCCAGGAGACGATGACTCCCATCAAACGGAGAGGGTGAACGCTCTCTGCACCAGCTGCGAATTGAACCCGAACACGCTCTTCATCCTTCCACATGGAGATCATCTTCAAGGATATGCCACTCGTCTGGCAGGTGCCTTCAACGAGTTGGCACAGAACTACTACCACACCGAGATTAGGAACGTGAAATGCCACAGGGAGCATCTCCAGAAGCAGACGCACCAATACCTCTTCGTTCGTCACCAGTTCAAGATGGGATTCCTCAGCGAGCTGAAGCAGGATATGCATGGGGCTCACAAGTATGTACTTGTTGTATTTGTATTGAAATACTCATTGCAATGCTGTGCATTTATATTTTTAGACATTACACGCACGCTTACAACAATTTACTGGAGATTAGGATTGTTGATACGAACGCCATGGAGATCAGGACTGTAGCAGGATTCATAAATTACAAGCTCTGCAGGCTGATGTTCTCTCTGAATTTGCCTAGGGATGCAATTTCGCAGTTCAAAGCGCACACGGAACGCTTCAAGACGCGTTATGGTTTTCAGGAGTTGTCATTTGAACATCACGCTTGGATGGCTTTACAGTAAGTCTGTTAGCAAGATTCCTGAAGAGGAATTTATCTTCTTTTTTCAATTAAGAAATCAAGTCTTCGGAGATATTTTTGACGAGGCTGTTAAGCTCGGTCTTCCGGCCGTGCAGACGCAACATCCTGGTCTCTACTATCAACAAGCCATTCATCATGCTATACAAAGAAAGAAGGCGTGCGAGGATTTATGCAAGGTAATTGTAAAGCAATAATTTCCAAGTAACTTGTCAAGTGTTCAGTAAGTTGTAACCATGGATACCATAGCTTCAACTAGTTAAGTTGACTTAACATTGGCGTTTCCTAGACAAAATTATCAAATCATATGGTGTTATTTTTCTTTGATATTTCTGATGCGAATTTAGGGTTCCAACGTTTATCCACTTCCTGATCCGCTCGAAGGTTTTGCAACTATGGACTTTTACGGTCAGAGACCGTGGAGACCCGGCAAGATGACGTCCGATCCTCCAGATCCTCAGGTGGAGTGGAACGGTATCAAAGCCCTGCAGTTCTTGGAGAATCAAGTGAATCATTCGATCAACATCATAACGCTTTATGGACTCGCCGTTGCTCAGTTCAAGACGTACAAATGTCCAAGAACTAGACGCTTCTTGGTGGTCCGAATGGCCGACGAGTACTACAATTCCGGAGATTATGGAAAAGCTTTAACGTGAGTTGAAGTTGATCAAATTTGTTGAATGAAACCTTACAACCGTTTTCGAATTTAGATTGCTTTCTCACATGCTTTGGGATTACCGTTCCGAAACCTGGTGGTCATTGCTCTCGGACATACTGTACAAAGCACTGCAGTGCGCCTTCCTCACCGCTCGTATCGATGATTACGTGACATTCACGTTGGAACTGCTCAGCATCAAATCATCGTTATCCAAATCGAAACAGATTCAACTGTACGAGAACCTGAATAGCATCTTTAGAAAACAATGTCCGGAAGCAATTGTGATCCTTCCGGAGATCAAGAAATCACGAGTCCTTTGGCAGAACCTTCTCGGCGGAGAGCCGCAAACGTACAAGCTGGAAATGAACAACACCAATTCGTGCCTCGATTGCAAGGTGAGATTCCAGGAGGAGAAGTACCAAGTCGATGGACTTGTGATCGTCGAGATACTCGTTCGGAATTCGTCCGAATTTCAAATAACTCTACTCGGTATTTCCATCTCGTTGGAGAATTACGCCAAAGACACCGAGATCTGCGTGGAGACCACCACGAACCCGGACTTTTGCTTCGCCGCTGGTCAAGTGAAACGCTTTACCATCGAGTACAAACCCAACCCTGCGGATATTAATAAAGAATTGGAGGTTTCGTCGGTTCACCTTTACATGGGTCACATGCAGAATCCGCTCTTCGATTTGCAGTTTAGTGGATTAGGCAATGAAGCTAAATCTATCCCTATGGAATTGGTGCATTTCCGTAGCTGCAAGTACGTCGACTTCGATAACACCAAAGCTTTGCTGAAGTGCAGCGTCGTTCCGAGACTCTCCAAATTGGCCATGCACTTCGAGCACGCAAAACCTGCTTTAGTCGGAGAATGGTACAAGATCAGGATCAACCTTGCGGATTCTCGCGACTATCAAGTCAACAATTTGATCTTCGAGATTAGCCTTCAGGATGACGATGGATCGGATGCAACGGAATTCAAGCAGATGAACTTGAATAACGAGCTGGAGAAGCTTCCCATCAAGGTGAACCTTGGCGACGTTAGTCCCAGAGATCAATGCATTACTGTCCTCTACATGAGGGCTTTCACAACGGGTGAGAGGAATTTGCAAGTTAACGTGTCTTTCAATCTGCACAACGATGATCTTATACCGAGCTCCATGGAGGAATACGTGCACGTTTCTGTTGTGAAACCCTTCGATTTCTCCACGAAGATCCTCACCACACATTTCGAAGAGTTGACCAAGCACTACGTCGAAGAGACCTTCGTTATTATGCCCATCATAAATTGCCTTTCTCCGTGGCCTTTGATCATCGAAGACACTGTTTTGGATTATGTAAGATGTTTAACGTCGTTACTCTTCAGAATGTTAAGTTTAGAACTCTTTTTGTAGCACGATAATGTCCATAACATGGATTCCACCATCAATAGTCAACTGGTTGGACACCATGTGTTAAATGGAGAAACCGCTGCCGAGATTTACATGGCCAAAACCAGTAAAATCAGCGATTCTCCAATCCTCATTGGTAACTACACCATTCAATGGAAACGGTAAGTCTATTGTAGACTTCTATTCTTTATTGTAATTCACTGAATATCTTTCCAAATTTAGTATTCTATACACATTTTAACACTAAAATTTAAGGAGTTAAGGGTTTACCCATCTGTTTTTATAATTGAAATGAATAACAACTTCATTGAATGATGAAATTATTAAGTATTATATACAATATGTATCATTGAAATTATTCAAAAGTAAATTTTCATAAGCAACCAAATGTACATTTTAATAAACACTAGTTTTCGGTAATATTTTAACCGTTTGGTACAGGAAAACGGTAATGACTACACATTTGCAAATAGGCTCATTGAAAAGCTCGAAGATTTATCTCTAAATTGCATATTTGGTGGTCCAATTGATTTGCCTAGTTATCAAATAATCAAATAAAACGTGAAAAAATGACAAAAAATCGCCCTATTTCGATTAGAATTGAAAATTATATAAGTAATATTGCATGGAAATATGCGAAATTATGATTCGTTACTTATTTAATACTTAAATAACTTTCCACTTAATCAAAAATCTTGTTTTTTTAAATTTTATTCTTATAAAAATGTATTATGAAATAAGTTTTGAACACAGAACAAATACGTTGTAAATCTATTATCTTTGCGCTAAAATTAAAGCAGCAACAAAAAAAGAATGCAGAGAAGAGAAGTACTGAAAACAAACATATCTTTAAGAGAAACGGCAATATTTTACGTCCGTAGTAAATCATGCGAAGTATGCGCATAGATCTTTCTGCATTATTACATTTGTGTTATGTCCAAAAGAATTTGGGTAACATGTGCAAACGTGTTATTTCATATATTCGATTACATTTTTGGGAAGTTTCGACAAGAAATCATGTTTAGTATTGCATACATTTAAGAACACTGTGGTTTCATTACAATACTGCAAGGACGACGACCTTTGCGATCTTTGCTGCTGCATTGTGCGTATTTTTATACATTTACATCAAATTCTAAATATTGGCACCTATTTTTAAATCCTACCGCAACGTTATTTTGTAAACCTGCTTGTTTATTACATAAATTTCCTTTTTATTGCCGATACACCGTTGACACGTTCACACATATGTAACTGTATTTTTATCTTTCGGAATTCTTACTGATGATGGTGGTCATTTCAGAAAAATAACATAAAATAATACAATGTTTTAATTTCCAAATTTTATAAGAATTTTTAATATTATAAATGTATCCATGACTACTGTCTAGTATTTCTTGTTGTACTTGTCAAGTATCAAGTACTTATTTAAATACAGTATGCTTGGCTTCGAAGATTTGTCACTATAGCAAATGCAATAATCAGAATATGAAAAGTATCCATGACTACTGTCGTAGTAACTTTTGTTGTACTTGTCAAGTGCCATATACTTATTCAAATAAAGTATACTTGGGTAAAGATTTTTCACTGTAGCAAATGTAATAATCAGAATATGAAAAGTATGCATGACTACAGTCCTAGTAACTTTTGTTGTACTTGTCAAGTACCATATACTTATTCAAATACAGTATACTTGGATAAAGATTTGTTAATATAGCAAATAGAATATGAGCAAGTATCTATGACTACAGTCTAGTATTTCTTGATTTACTTGTCAAGTATCACGTACTTATCAAATTTCAGCATAATAGACTACAGATTTGTCACTGTAGCAAATATAATAAACATAATATGAGCAAGTATCCATGACTACAGTCTAGTATTTCTTGATGTACTTGTCAAGTATCATGCACTTATTTAAATACAGTATGCTTGGCTAGAGATTTGTCGCTATAGCAAGTGTAATAATCAGAATATATAAAGTATCCATGACTACAGTCCTAGTAGCTCTTGTACTTGCCAAGTACCATATACTTATAAAGAGTATGCTTAGCTAAAGATTTGTTAATATAGCAAATATAATAAACAGAATATGAGCAAGACTACTGACTACTAGTATTTCTTGTTGTACTTGTCAAGTGTCATGCACTTATTTAAATACTGTATGCTTGGCTAAAGATTTGTAACTATAGCAAATGTAATAATCAGAATATGAAAAGACTACAGTCTTAGTAGCTCTTGTTGTACTTGTCAAGTATCATATACTTATTCAAATACAGTATAGTTGGATAAAGATTTGTTAATATAGCAAAATATAATAAATGGAACATGAAAAGTATGCATGACTACAGTCCTAGTAACTTTTGTTGTACTTGTCAAGTACCATATACTTATAAAGAGTAAGCTTAGCTACAGATTTGTCACTATAGCAAAATGTAATAAACAGAATATTTAAAGTATTCATGACTACTATCTTGTTGTACTTTTCAATTATCATGTACTTATAATTAGAGAATGCTTGGCTAAAGATTTGTTAATATAGCAAATATAATAAACAGAGCAAGTATCCATGACTACTGTCTAGCCTTGTACTTGTCAAGTATCATGTTGTTATTTAATTGCAGTATAATTGTCTAAAGATCTGTCACTATACCAAATCTAATAAACAGTATGTATGACTACTGTCCTAGTATTTCTTGATGTACTTGTCAAGTACCATATATTATTTAAATACTATGTAACAATCAGAATATGAACAAGTACGATATTCATGTTTTCACCACACAATTGCTTAGCATTCTTACGTAGTACAAATCTCTTTAACTATTAGACACGTACATTTGACTTGTTTCAGTGTGGACGGTGAGAGTACCATCACGAAGATCCCCATCAACGGATTGATCGTCGATTTCATCCCCCTCGATCTGAGCGTGTCTCTGCCGGCTTACGGTACGGTCCGGACTCCTCTTCTGGTCGAATTCCAGATGAAGAACATGTCGCATCACCTGATCCAGCTGGACGTGAACGTGGAAGGAAGCGAGGCTTTCATGTTTGCCGGTCACAAGCAGGTGAGAATTCTCCGCGATTCGCTCGAAGCGAAGACAAAGCCGTCCATAAATCCGTTGCTCCGTAAATATTTGAGAAACATCTCGTCATCTCCGCATGATTTACTCTTTATTTATTATTTTTTCCGCTCAGAATTCTGAAAACGTTTTCAACGGGAGAGTTTACCTTTTCCTCTCCGAAAATCAGCTTTGATTATTATTCTATCTTCTCCAGTTTTCTTTCTGTTATGGTCATCAATCATTGCGTTATAAAATTCTCATTAAATTTAATTAATAAGTTGATTAATTGCATATTTAGTTAATTTAAATATTTACACTACTATTCTTAATTACGAGTTAACGTTTTACATGTAATCTATAAGAGTATTAAGTAAGTGAAACACCAAATTTAGGACTGATGAAAAGACAAACGGTATATTTGGTTACTCGTCAATTAACAAGTAACTTCTAAAAGTACTTTGCAATCATCTTCATGCAATCAATATTAAAGTTAAATCAAACTAATTCAGAGTTCCAATGTTATAAATTCGTAGCAATTCCAAGTAAGTTGTTTTAACTGTGAAAATGAATACTGTGTTCTTTGAACTGTCGAGTCCATTTGGACTTCGTCGTGGATTCGGTTTTAAATTTAAAAAGAAAACGCGGTAGAGTTTCAGAGATGTTCGAACTTTGAAACGGAACATGCCTGATTTTGTCATCCAATTTATTTAAAAAATTGCTTTGACACCGTTTCAACGTTATTTATTTAGGTACACGCATTTCTTTTTTCCTTCTTCTCTTCTCTGAAAAGACTGTAAGTGTTTCCTTTTCTCCTCCGCGCGTATATTTTTACGTCTACTTGTTTTCGCGTCTTGCTCCAGATTTCCTTTCGTTCTTGAACCGGAATTACATAACCGGATGATCCGTTTTCCTTCTGTTGTCGGCGACTCAAAGTTGTTCTCTCTTCGTGTTTCAGTTCCAGACGACGATTTTACCAGGCGACAAGAAGGTGCTCAAGTACAACCTGTATCCGTTAATAGCGGGCAGTGTGTCATTGCCTAGGCTAGTCCTGAGCGTGCCTGAAAATAGTACAGACGGCCCATCTTTAAGACAAGAGCACTTGAATTCCTTGCTGCAACGGTCCTTGCCCACGCACATTTACGTAATGGTTCGTTATAAATTTATATACATTCTAAGCCTCTGCGTAACGATGCAAAAACATCAAAATCTGAAACGATTAACGAGTCTTGAAATGATCCCTTTTCGTTATTTTCAGCCGCAAGTCAAAGGACGACCGGATCTATCGAACGTGATCAAGAAATGCGAGATGATTGATTTGAATTGAGAATTGAGATCCTGAAGACGCCCGAACGCAATTACTTTTCTTTCGTTTTTCTGTACAGGTTTTTGAAGCAAGAAGTGTAATGGTGAAATGGATTTTCAAAATGAAATTGAGTTTTTGGGGAGGTGTGTGAGAGAGAGAGAAGGGATCAAAAATGTTGTTGGTAGATGTATTTGCAGACTAGACAGGAGAGCGGAGAGTAAGAGAGTCACGGAGGAGGCGCGTGTAATTTCATAATAATTTTCTAAAAATGTATTTGGCTGGGGATTTGGCTCTCGCACGACCAGACCTTTTCATTTATTTATTTCCTTCTGCTCGTTTCTTTTTTTTTTCATTTTCTTCAATCCGCAATTCGTACTACTTCTCTGAATCGTCGATGATTCACACCTCATATAGGGTCCGAGATTGTTCAACGATAAACACGTATACTCATCTAATTATCTAACACTGTTTATTCAAATCCTCGAGAGAAATGAACACAAAATGATAACTTGATAATCTACTAATATGTCTGCATGTGACTTGGCAAGTAGTATTTTCTATTTAGATGAGAAGTATTTGTTATATGAAACAACCACCTTTACTCATCCATGTGCACTGTTTGTATTAAACTACTTGTATATACGAAATTAAGCTAATTTACTAGTCGATATTCAAACTTTCTACAATGTCAAACAAGTACTTGTCAAAGTTGTCAAAATATATGAAACACTGACTTTTACTTGTCGATTTATAAATAACTATTTGTCAACTAACTTTCTATATTGTCAAACTACTAGATAATAAAATGAACTGGCATCTCAAAGTACTTGTCAAAATTTATGAAACACTCACTTTTACTTATCGATATGCATATAATTATTTCTCAACCAACTTTCTATATTGTCAAATTATTTGATAATAAAATAAACTGGCATCTCAAAGTACTTGTCATAGTTGTCAAAATATATGAAACACTCACTTTTCGATATGCAAATAACTATTTGTCAACTAACTTTCTACATTGTCGGACTACTGGACAATAAAATAAACTGGTATCTGAAAGTACTTGTCAAAATTTATGAAACACTCATTATTACTTGTCGCTATGCATATAACTATTTGACAATTAACTTTTTACAATGTCAAATTATTTGATAATAAAATAAACTGGCATATCAACGTACTTGTCATAGTTGTCAAAATATATGAAACACTCACTTTTACTTGTCGATTTGCAAATAACTATTTGTCAACTAACTTTCTACATTGTCAGACTACTGGATAATAAAATAAACTGGCATCTCAAAGTACTTGTCAAAATTTATGAAACACTCACTTTTACTTGTCGATATGCATATAACTATTTGACAATTAACTTTTTACAATGACAAATTTGACAATAAAATAAACTGCCACCTCAAAGTACTTGTCAAAATATATGAAATACTCACTTTTACTTGTTGATTTGCAAATAACTATTTGTCAACTAACTTTCTATATTGTCAAACTACTGGATAATAAAATAAACTGGTATCTCAAAGTACTTGTCAAAATTTATGAAACACTCACTTTTACTTGTCGATATGCATATAACTATTTGACAATTAACTTTCTACATTATCAAATTATTTGATAATAAAATAAACTGGCATATCAACGTACTTGTCAAAGTTGTCAAAATATATGAAACACTTACTTTTACTTGTCTATATGCAAATAACTATTTGCCAACTATCTAACACCGTTTACTCAAATCCTTCAAAATAACGTAAAATGAGATTCGTGGATTACAAAAAAGTTAATTAAAAATTGCACTTGTTCATTCCTTTCATTCAATTCCATTGTCTTGTTTCATCATTTCACAACTGTTTTAATTGTATTAAAAGTTTGAGTTTTTATGGTAAATCATTAAGATTCAAAGATTATTCGTTTCAACAAAGAGAAAAGCAAAATGAGATTCGTCGATTTTTTTGTGTAATAAATTTCATTAAAACTTTAATTCCATGTAATTATCTCATTAGTTCATTCCATTTATCCATTAACGTTTTCTTGTCTTGTTTCTTCATATTATTATAACAAAAGTTCGTGGTTTTCTCTTTTCAAATAACTACTATACTTCAAGAAATAATCTTAACTAAATTTTATTTATTTTTTAATGTAAACTTTTATGAAATTATATTATTCGTTCATTGCATTCCTTGTTTCGTTTCTTCAGTTTATAACTGTTTTCTTATAATAAAAAGTTTGTGGTTTTATTGTTAAACATTAGTATTTATTCATCCTCACACGTATATTTGCAGTTTTTGTTTGTAAAGTAAATGAAATAAATAATTTGAAAGTTTTTCTACTTTTGTTTTAATTAATACTTTTTACTTGTTGTTTTTTTTAAATTAGTGTTTCTTAATAGTGAAAATTTCAATGAATTTTACAGAATGATTTAAATATAAAAGGTCTTTAATTTCAAAGGTAAGTGAAAACTTAATAGATTTAAATGCAATTTATTGAATATTTTCAAAAGAAACAATCTTTAATTTCAAAGATTAATCCAAATTTGAAAGGGAAATATCAATGTAATAGATGTATTTCTGATTTTGGAGAATTTTCTAATAGAAATTGTTTGATAATTGTGTAATATAATGAAGATTTTGATGCAATTTATTGAATAATTTCAAAAGAAACAATCTTTAATTTCCAAGATTAATCCAAATTTCAAAGGGAAATAGCAATGTAATAGATGTGTTTCTGATTTTGAAGAATTTTCTAATAGAAATAGTTTGATAATTGAGTAATATAATGAAGATTTTAATGCAATTTAATGAATAATTTCAACGGAAACATTCTTTAATTTCAAAGATTAAACCAAATTTCAAAGGGAAATATCAATGTAATAGATGTATTTCTGATTTTGGAGAATTTTCTAATAGAAATAGTTTGATAATTGAGTATTATAATGAAGATTTTAATGCAATTTATTGAATAATTTCAAAAGAAACAATCTTTAATTTAAAAGATTAATCCAAATTTCAAAGGAAAATATCAATGTAATAGATGTATTTCTGATTTTGGAGAATTTTCTAATAGAAATAGTTTGATAATTAAGTAAAATAATGAAGATTTTAATGCACTTTATTGAATATTTTCAAAAGAAACAATCTTTAATTTCAATGATTAATCCCAATTTCAAAGTGAAACATCAATGTAATAGATGTGTTTCTGATTTTGAAGAATTTCCTAATAGAAATAGTTTGATAATTAAGTAAAATAATGAAGATTTGAATGCAATTTATTCAATAATTTCAAAGGAAACGATCTTTAATTTCAAAGATTAATCCAAATTTCAAAGGGAAATATCAATGTAATAGATGTGTTTCAAATTTTGAAAAAATTTCTAATAGAAATAGTTTGATAATTAAGTAATATAATGATGATTTTGATGCAATTTATTGAATAATTTCAGAAGAAACAATCTTTAATTTAAAAGATTAAACCAAATTTCAAAGGGAAATATCAATGTAATAGATGTATTTCTGATTTTGAAGAATTTCCTAATAGAAATAGTTTGATAATTAAGTATTATAATGAAGATTTTAATGCAATTTATTGAATAGTTTCAAAATAAAAAGTCTTTGATTTCAAATGGAAATACAAATATAATGGATATATTTCTGATTTGAATAATTTACTTATAATTAACGAATAGTAATGAAGTAGAGGTGAAGGTTGAAATTCTAAGTTTCAAATAATAGTTTTCTTGTTACAAAAGTATAATAAAAGTATACTTTATAGTTGGAAATGTGAAAACTATACTTAGAAACAAATACTACTCTTCGTCATTCATCTTTCATTCTCGATGATCACACGTGCCATTCCCGAAAAACAAATGCACGAATCCGAAATGCATTTGTTATTCCACCCACTCTGATCTGTTTCTTTTTTCATTTTTTCTTCTTCTTCTTCGTTCCTTTTTTTCTTTCTTTAACGTCTTCATATATTAATTAACACGGCGATGATGAGCGGACCTCCTCCGGTGCGAGAGGAAGAGGAGCACGGTGTGAATCGACGTGAAGCCTTTCTGGAACGTCGCCAAAGTATTTGTTTCCAAATTTATTGCAAATTATTTTCGATGCACGCTCTCCCGACTCCGCACTACAAATATTTATAATTTCGCCGCGTTCTGCCGCGAAGGACGTCCAATTAAACCGCACTTTTGCGCACGAGAAACAATTGAATTCCGTGTACACACACGCACACCAAACAACACAAGTAATGCGTTTCCGTGGTGATGGTGTATTGACCTCAAAAGTATTCACTCGACTGCACAAAGCCAAGTGACTTTTCGTAATGTCAATCTACTAAACTGTTTGCTTGAAACTTGGCAAGTAGTATTTTTTTAATGAGAAGATGAGAGGTATTTGTCCAAGTTGTCAAAATGTATGAAACAACCGCCTTTACTCATCCATATGCAAGTAACTGTTTGCAATATTAAACTACTTGTTCATACGCAAGTAACTTAATTTACTTGTCGATGTTCAAATAACTATTTTACAATTAATTTTCTACAATATCAACTTATTTGTTTATAAAGTAAACTGGCATCTCAAAGTACTTGTCAAAATACATGAAACACTGAATTTTACTTGTCGAAATTCAAATAACTATTTGACAACTAACTGTCAAACTACTGGACAATAAAATAAACAGGTATCTCAAAGTACTTGTCAAAATTTATGAAACACTCACTTTTACTGGTCGATATACATATAACAATTTACCAATTAACTTTCTACGATGTCAAATTGTTTGATAATAAAATAAACTGTCACCTCAAAGTACTTGTCAAAGTTGTCAAAATATATGAAACACTCACTTTTACTTGTCGATATGCATATAACTATTTGCCAATTAACTTTCTACGATATCAAATTATTTGATAATAAAATAAAGTGGCATCTCAAAGTACTTGTCAAAGTTGCCAAAATATATGAAACACTCACTTTTACTTGTCGATATACATATAACAATTTACCAATTAACTTTCTACGATGTCAAATTATTTGCTAATAAAGTTAACTGGCATCTCAAAATACTTGTCAAAGTTGTCAAAATATATGAAACACTCACTGTTACGTGTCGATATGCAAATAACTATTTGCCAATTAACTTTCTATATTGTCAAACTACTGGATAATAAAATAAACTGGTATCTGAAAGTACTTGTCAAAATTTATGAAACACTCACTTTTACTTGTCGATATGCAAATAACTATTTGCCAATTAACTTTCTATATTGTCAAACTACTGGATAATAAAATAAACTGGTATCTCAAAGTACTTGTCAAAATTTATGAAACACTCACTTTTACTGGTCGATATACATATAACAATTTACCAATTAACTTTCTACGATGTCAAATTGTTTGATAATAAAATAAACTGTCACCTCAAAGTACTTGTCAAAGTTGTCAAAATATATGAAACACTGACTTATACTTGTCGATATGCATATAACTATTTGCCAATTAACTTTCTACGATATCAAATTATATGATTATAAAATAAAGTGGCATCTCAAAGTACTTGTCAAAGTTGTCAAAATATATGAAACACTCACTTTTACTTGTCGATATGCAAATACCTATTTGCCAACTAACTTTCTACATTGTCAAACTATTTGGTAATTGTATAAAGTGTGAAATTTTTTAAGTAGGCTTCTTATAGTACTTGTCAAAGTTGTCAGAATATGCGAAACATCCGAATTATACGCTCGTTGCGCAGACGAAACGATACAAAAGCTCTGCATCTGACAAGTAAAGTAACTGTTTGTGGATTACAGCAATGGAAAACATTCTTTTGATTGTATAGCTTTTTGTTTGTTTTATATATTACAGCACGTTTTTATGGAGTAATTAATACAGCTGTCCGCAATGTACGTTCTTCAAATATTTATACTTTATTATATACACAGTATATTAGTGCACATCGTGTCTTAAATCATTAAGAAAAATCTGCATTTCTTTTCAATTTCAACTCAACTATTCAACACAAAACAAGTTACAAGAAACGTCAAAGTGTAAAACAAAAAGCGTATAGTTTAAATGGAATCAATTATTTCTGTCAATTGATTTGGAAAAAGTTGAAAATCGCAAAACGTAAACAAATTCCATGATTTTAATTCCCGTTAACTTATTTACTTTGTAGATGTCGCTTTTTATGTTTGACGTTGTCAAAAATGACATAGATGTCAAAAGTTCTTAATCCAACTTTCAATTTCTGATCTGCTGGATACAAAATACTTAATCTTTAATTATTTACATTAACATGTATTACACAACAAATTATATACTTTATATCAATCGAAACCAATTACAAAAACAAATCCAATTTTTAAACAATACCACTGTTTAAACCTAAATCAATCTTTTTACGGCTTCTTTTCTTTCTATTTTTTTCGTTACACACCAGTTTTTAATGCTATGTACTAGACTTTTACATTCTATTTACCGAAAATCTAAATATACTGACACTCCGTCCTCTCGCGAATGAGATTTTAAAACGCCAAGTATAAATAGATGAAAGTAATTTTGCGTATATATTTAGAGATCACTGAAAACTTCTAATATTTAAAATATAAATAATGATGCGTGTTAGATTAATGTAAAGGTCACAAAGTACTGCATCGAAGTCATCGGTTTAATTTACGACTTAGCAAGTAAAGTTACATTTTACTACAATGTTATAGTCAAATTTAGCTAACCTAATCTAATAAACAATGTTTCATTTTGCGACTTAATCTTACAGTAAAACCATATAAGTTGACTTTAAAACATGTTTATGTCTCCTAACCTTAACTTCTCAAACCAAAAAGAAACAATAGATTAATTTTATGACCGTTTAATAAACAAACTTTTTCGATGTTGATATATCTACATATTGCCAATCTTGCGCAAGCGCAATAATTGATTCGTTATACGGCTTTTCGCTTTGCGGCCAAGTTTCGTGTAACGTATCTAGGCCGTAAAGCGAGGTATGGGTGTAGTAACCTAACCTCAACTTATCTAACCTAAAACACTAACAGTTTTTTCCATTTTACGACCCAGTGCTATATAAAACAACGGTAAAATCACTTGACATTAAACAATGTCACCCTGTAAAAATGTTTATTACCATTTATTACTATGATTTATGCTTAAAACTGACAATTTTACGGTGAAAAACGTTGCTTTAAACCAGTCTCTTCCTTACGTTATGGCAGCAATAAAGGAGATTTGCATCTGTTGTTGCGGCTACAACGTTTATAAACGGTGCGAAAGCATTGTTGCTCCTTTTGCGTAATGAATGGGAGAGGAGATGAGCGAAATTGATCGTGTTTACGAAGGAATTAAGGCACGAATAAAACTGGGCTCCGGTTATACAAATTTGCTGCGAATTGACTGAAATTTATGTACGTGCGTTTGGTTTCTTTATTTTTCTCTTTCCTTCCCATTTTTTCTTGCGTATCAGCAATACATGAATGAAGGAGAGTCCTCGAAATTCTGTATTTTGTTTGCAATCGTTAAAGTAATTAATATTATCGATGTGCTTTCATCGCGTTATCTTTGCTTACAAATTAAAGTCACGTTTCTAATTATTTAAAATACGTGATTAAACGATTGAATTATTTATATTTTAGAAGGTTTTTCGTTACATTTGGCAATGAACCATTCTTATTAAGTGTCCAATAAGAAAGACATGTTGTAAATATTGTAAAAACTGAAAGTTTCTTGGAGAAAAGTTTTCAAATAATCATGCGATTTTTTTATCAGAGAAAATGTAAACGTCATTCTTGGACCTTGAACTTCGCACATGAACGTCAATACGACAATTTTAACGTCATCAATGATAATGATAGACAAAGTTTTTCTTCACCACCAATTTTCAATTAGCAAATTGTCTACCTTAAAATCAAATATTTACATGAACTTTGAACTTTTCCATTGACGTAATTGATAATTCAAATAAATGAATAAGAAAGTAACATAAAACCTTTAATATGCAATTCGTATTAGCAAAAACAATAAATTATTATTTTTTTTGATTAGTTCATTCCAAAATCGACAGATGGCGTTCTAATATTTTGGTCTTGCACAAGCCGTTACGCAATGTGAATGTGAATTAGCTCACAATATAAGCAATTATCATGCAATAAATGATTAATTGTGACTCTAAACCACAGTTTCGCCAACTTTTCCTTCGAAAATTTTAAAATTATCACCTTTCCGGGGTTGGAAATAATACGTAGTAATTCGAAAACACCCAACTACTAGCTAACCAAATCAGATGAAGGGAGGAGAAAGGTTGGGAAACTCAGCTGCAGACAGTACCGTTTCTCGCCGTTAGATGGCGTATTTCCATTTTCCCCGATCGTATTTTTATACCGGGAGAGCCCTTGGACTAAAATCTGGCGGCGGGCAATGAGTTACGAATGGCACCTGTTTTATATCAGTTACAGAATGACGAATGTCCAGTAGCAGAGGCAGAGGCGACGCGATCCAATAATTTTAATCTCACTAATTTGCTTCTTTTTATTTTCCGAATCGAAAACTGAAAATAAGTACGAGTACGTAACGTTGTGATGAGATTAGAGGATGAACGCAGATAATACTGCTAGTTTGCAAGTAATACCGGTTTCGCCCGTCACGGTTATTCAGCACTTTCGTTTCGCATCAGTTTCGGAAAATGTTCAATCACCGGGGGCAAAATGCACAATTTCTGTTTTCTATTTTTAGATTCGTATTTTGCTACATTTTCACAACAAAAATTGAAATGTTTGTTTAGTTATTGCACAGACATAACATTTAGTATTAAAGTACATATTTGTATTATTTAACAAATAATTAAGCAACATTTAAATTTATATTTTGTTGCGTTTTCACAACAAAAACACAAATATTTGTTGAGTTTTTTTTGCATAGATGTAACATTTAGTATTAAACTACGTATTTGCATAACTTAACGAATGATTGAGTAACAAAGAAATTTGATAATTTTGCAACATTTTGAACAGATACAATAATATTCGCTTTTTAAATAACTTAACAAATTTTATGATTACTTAAAATTGAAGTTTTTCAGTTGATGATTAATGATAATATTCAATTTGTTACTAAAATTCGGAACTCGTAATCATGTTTATTTTATAATTAATTAAAACTTGTGTTTATGCAATAAAATTCATGAAAAATATACATAAACCAAAATATTATCATTCCGCTTCTTACTTTTATTTATTTGATTACTCTGAAACGCTTCTTGTTGGCATAGCAACAAATTTTGTTTATCGTTTCTATGCACATGATTTGATCGCCGTTTACAACTATTTACAAATGGCGGCAAAATTAAAAAAAATTGGAATTGAAATCTGAAATATTCCATAATTCATTATGTTTCCATTAGATTCTTCGTAGCAATGTAGTTTGTATGTTTTTGTAGTTGTTGCAATAAATGTATTTGTTCAATAATTTCTTGTTCTTAGTTTTTTTAAATTTTTTCAGTTAATGTATTAGAATTTATAGTAAATAATTTATGAATACGGAAGTGCTATTAAAACTTGTTGTAATAACTTCGTGAATGTTTGAGATTAGAAAGCATGGATGTAGTCCATAAATAAATGTATTTCTAAATATAAAAGTGCGTTGTTTTTGTAAATGTTGATCCCGTTGTGGATGAAATGAACCGCACGAAGCGCGGTGTAAGTTTTAAATATTTATTTAAAGTGAGTTTTGCCTAAGAATAGAAAATGATGCGGAGTGGATGATTAGGATTAATTGCAGAGGAGATATGCGCGGCACGGGTCGTCCTCTTAATGAGTCCTTCGCTTTAGGCCTAGCCAAACGGGACTGTTCGGATTTAAAAATATATGTTTCTTGCTTAATTCTAATGGAATTGGAGTCTTCTCAACTGGCACCACTTCAAAGTTATTCAATATGTGCACAAGAATGGATTTGAACATGAGCATCGCCAGTCTGGAACCTAAATAGAAACATCGCGATTACTAATTAATTGCAATTGCATATCGTCGTCTCCTTCCTCACCGATGCAAGCTCTCGGTCCGACGCCGAAAGGCATGTACGCGTCCTTGTTGATCTTGTCCTTGTTTTCATCGCTGAAACGTTCCGGATCGAATCTTTCGGGATCCTCGTAGAATCTCGGATCCCTGTGAATGCTGAACACCGGGAACCAAACAACGGTTCCCGTCTCCAGACGCAGCGATTTCTTGTTCTCCCTCTGGATTTCGTAGGGCCTCGACGTGCATCTGTCCGTCACAGGTAGCGGAGGCCACTTCCTCAAGGTTTCTACCGAACGAATCGTCAAACTAAATCACGTTTTTATCGTCATTCGATCGCTTACCTGAGCACACCATGTCCAGGTACTTCATTTTCAGGATGTTCTCGTACGAGATCTTGCCTTTGCCCTCCTCCAGGTACTCGGAGATTTCTTCGTGGAGCCTCTGCTGGATTTCCGGATGCAGGGCCAACTCGTAAATGAGGAACGTCAGGCCGCAAGCCGTCGTATCGGATCCGGCGATGAGGAAGAGCAGGCTGTGTCCGACAATTTCGTCGTCGGCCATCTCCACGTTTCCCTTGGATTTTCCCAGAGTCGATTCCTCGATGGTTGCGAAACCGGTATCGTTCAGAGCACCGTCCGTATCGTGAGTTAATTTTCCTTTCCTCGAATCCATGAGCAGATTGATCATATCCGGTCGAACTATGTTGTTCTGGAGACGCATCTTGATGGTTTCCATGACGACGCGCTCGAAGAACACTTGGTCACTGGTCGGGACAATCCTCAAATCGAACATCTACCATTTAAGTAATAAATAATCAATATTTTGGTAACTATGGTTAATGTTGTAATTTTAGGTAACTGTCTTCAATATTTCGTAACTTTGATAATCGTTGGTAACTATGGTAATTGTTAGAAACTATAGAATTTGTTGATAACCACAGTTAATGGTAATTGTCGGTAACTTTTTTAATTGTAAATGTTTATATATTTCTAAATGTGGTAATTGTTAGAAATTTTGAAATTTGTTGGTGTCTGTTTATAATATTTGGTAAATGTCATAATGTTTAGTAACTTTGTTGGTAACTATAGATAATGTTAGGTAAATGGCGTAATGTTTAGTAACTTTGGTAATTGTTGGTAACTGTGCTAAGATTTGGAAACTGTAGTAATGTTTGATAAATCTCGTAGTGTTTTGTAACTTTTTTAATTGTTTGTAACTATGCTAAGTTTTGGAAACTGTTGTAATGTTTGATAAATGGCGTAATGTTTAGTAACTTTGGTAATTGTTGGTAACTGTGCTAAGTGTTGGTAACTA
>JAFMTC010000869.1:338298-382651 GCA_018845635.1 Nicrophorus orbicollis | reverse complement strand
ACGGCTCTAGACACAGGAATAAATGAACATGCATCACATTCCTCAACTATCCTAGTTTCAGAAACATCTTTTAGATCATTTCTAGCTATTATAGTCTTCGAGAAAATAGCTAAAATGTGAAGACGTTGCTTTTTCGCCTGTTAATTTTTTATTTCTTGAACTTTGACAGCGAACTACAGCCAAACGGCTCTAGACACAGGAATAAATGAACATGCATTACATTCCTCAACTATCCTAGTTTCAGAAACATCTTTTAGATTATTTCTAGCTATTATAGTCTTCGAGAAAATCGCTAAAATGTGAAAACGTTGCTTTTTCGCCTGATAATTTTTCATTTCTTCAACTTTGACAGCGAATTACAGGCAAACGGCTGAAGACACGGGAATAAATGAATATACGTTACATTCCCCAACTATCCTAGTTTCATAAACATATTTCGGATCAGTTCTATCTATTATGGTTTCCGAGAAAATCGCTAAAATGTGAACACACTGCTTTTTCGCCTCTTAATTTTTAGTTTCTTCAAATTTGACAGCGAATTACAGCCAAACGGCTCAAGGCAAACCAATAAATGAATATGCGTTACATTCCACAACTATCCTAGTTACATAATCATCTTTTATATTAATTCTATCTATTATGGTTTTCGAGAAAATCGCTAAAATGTGAGCACACTGCTTTTTCGCCTGTTATTTTTTAGTTTCTTCAATTTTGACAGCGAATTACAGCCAAACGGCTCTAGACACAGCAATAAATGAATATGCGTTACATTCCCCAACTATCCTGGTTACATAATCATCTTTTATATTAATTCTATCTATTATGGTTTTCGAGAAAATCACTAAAATGTGAAGACACTGCTTTTTCGGCTGTTAATTTTTATATAACCATAACACATTTCAAACCTAATAATAGTATATCTAAAATTTGATAATATTCAATTAGTTTATTTAACATTAACTTATTGAATTGATAGTAGCTGTAAATTATGTTGCCTATATATTAATTTGTTCCTCGTTTAGCATTGCGTAACACGTGCCAGGTTTACATAACATATTTATCTGCTTTCGACTTTTTACATTGGAATTGTTATTACATTTAACCGCAGCAATTCGAGATATAAAGCAATGCGATACAGTAATTGCAGTAACCTACGTAAGTCGACGTATTTTGTTGTTTTGTTTATTGCACACACAACACGTGCAATGCAAATACATAAATCCAATTTGAAAATGCGTTGAATTTTCAAACATAAATTTGACGTAAAGTGCGTTTATTATTATTATTACATTTATATAAGAAGATATGATATTCATTTATAGCATTTTTTAATGACGTTAATGACATTTCGTTGACATTAGACGTTTTGTTGTCAATTATAGACAAGAATATATTATTTTGACAGTTAAGTGAAGTAATTAAAGTTTTGTTTTAAAATTATATTCTTAGCAATTAATACAATATTTGCAATGACGTTAATGATATTTTTTGACATTAATGACATTTCGTTGACATTTGACGTTTTCTTGACAACAAAATTACATTTTGACAGTAATTAATACAATTTTACGCAGGAAATAAGAGTTTTCATTGCAAATATTTTAGCATTTCCAATGGTCATCGTGAAGAAATGTTAATGAATTTTCGTGAAACTTTACGATTTTCCTATACGTCGACCGATGATTGCCTCGCCGATATTACGTTACGTTTTACGATATTTTACATTGGCGAAGTAAATATACACGTTTCGTAGGCGGTTTATTTAAGAAACGAGTTGAAGATGGAGAAGAAGGAGAAGAACGAAAATATGTATAAAGACTGAAGTGAACTAGAATTTTGGAAAGGCGAAACGCGTCGGCAATAAAAGTTGTATTTGTTTTAAATTGCGAATTATTCCAAGAATTTTGTTTGTATTTCTTTGTTTTTTCTTCTATCTGCATTTCTTTCAATGATTTTCTATCTTACAACTTTCACATTTACGTTGTCTTGTACAGAAAATATACTATTTTCTTGTTATTACATAGGAAATCCTATTACAATTTTCCCATTCCTTTGTCTTTTAAATGATATATCACTCTAATATCTTAGATACTACTTCTCTTACTTATTTATCTTTGAATTATCATAGTTTTTCAGTCATATCAAACTTTCTCTTTAAATACTCATATCAAACACTTTTCTTTTCTTAAAATTGCAATAGGAAATCCTATTACAATTTTCCCATTTCTTTGCCTTTCAAATGATATATCTTCTAATATTTTACATTCTAATTTTCTCATTGAATTATCTTTCAATGTTCATTTTTTTACCAAGTTTCAGTTTTAATAGTCATATCTTCCTGTTTTCTTATATTTCCTATTACAATTACATCTATCAATTTTAACATTGTTCAGTTACGTAATCTCTCAATACTCTTCTATCTTCCAATTCACCTACTTGTTAAGCTTTACTTATCTTCGAATCATTCAGAACGGGTCCACTTCATTTGCCCGTCAATCATTAGCCCGACTATATCGAATTCCCGACATCAGTTAGCGATAACGAATGTCGGTAATTTGATGTAGTCGGGATAAACGATGTCGGGAATTTGATGCAGTCGAGATAACGGATGTCGAGAACTTGATATAGTCGGGAATTCGATGCAGCCGTCTAACGGATGTCGGGAATTTGATACAATCGGGGTTAATGGATGTCGGGCAAATGATTGACGGGAAGTCTAATGTCGGGCCTTTGAACGCGTCCCTTCAGAACATTCTCTAATAACTCATACATGTTAATTTTTCACCTTTCACAGAAATTCTTCTACAATTCATTTACATTCGCACTCAAATCGTTGCGTAATTAACAGACTCTTTTATTATTCACGCAACGAACCGATTTACCCTCGGTTTCACCAAACATCCTTCCATTAATATTTATAACCGACACGTAAATGTTGTTCGTATTTCTTTATTTAGACGCTTCCAAACTCGTTCCATCCTTCATTTATCATTATCACATATGTTTTTTATTATTATTTTTATCTTGACTCATCCATCCTTCTTACGTGTTCGCATTGTTTCGCGTTTTATTTCGGATTTTCGCGATCGGGTCGAGGTCGAGGTCGCCCGTTCCGCGGGTTAATTTTAAATTTCCCGCCTCCCGTACGTAACCGCAACCAACAGTCAGTCGCTGCTCTTGAAGTCCATCGAAATTCCATTGAAAAAAATAACACACACATGTAATCGCATACACGCACAAAACGCCTTCGTAGTAGCAGTTTTTTAGCAAACGGTTTTAGTTTCTCCTGACTCTCTTTTTTTTTCACTTCTTCTATATATTTATTCTCTATCTGCTTTTGGCTAGCCTCGAACTGGTCTTTAAATAATAATGATTTTACATAATTGGAATTGCAAAGACGTGTGATATAAATACGTATACAGTTAATAATGAAAATCAACTGATAAATTTGTTAATTACATTTTATTTAATTGCTCGATGATTAAGCAAGATAATTGCATCGACGAATATGCAAATCGAAGATGAAGCTGCGATCTTTCCAATGATCCTAATATTATTTTTGTGACATCTACCGTTATCTTGCAATCAACTGTCAAAAATGAAAATTTAATAATTTCAAATTTTATTTAATCACTTGATGACTATATAAGCTAATTGGATCATATTTAGTGCAAATTAAAGATAAAATCAAGCTCTTTCCAATGAGCCTAATTTTATGTATGTGACATCTACCGTTATCTTGTAATCAACTGTCAAAAATGAAAATTTAATAATTTCAAATTTTATTTAATAACTCGATGACTATACAAGCTAATTGGACCATATTTAGTGCAAATTAAAGATAAAATCAAGCTCTTTCTAATGAGCCTAATATTATGTTTGTGACATCTACCGTTATCTTGTGATCAACTGTCAAAAATGAAAATTTAATAATTTCCAATTTTATTTAATCACTCGATGACCATACAAGCTAATTGGATCATATTTAGTGCAAATTAAAGATAAAATCAAGCTCTTTCCAATGAGCCTAATATTATGTTTGTGACATCTACCGTTATCTTGTAATCAACTGTCAAAAATGAAAATTTAATAATTTCCAATTTTATTTAATCACTCGATGACTATACTAGCTAATTGGATCATATTTAGTGCAAATAAAAGATAAAATCAAGCTCTTCCCGATGAGCCTAATATTATGTTTGTGACATCTACCGTTATCTTGTAAACAACTGTCAAAAATGAAAATTTAATAATTTCAAATTTTATTTAATCACTCGATGACTATACAAGCTAATTGGATCATATTTAGTGCAAATTAAAGATAAAATCAAGCTCTTTCCAATGAGCCTACTTGCAAATGCGTAGCTTTAGCCGTTTTCTTGTAATAAGCAATCGAAGTTTTAAATTTCTTTTGTTTTTCGTTCGATCTTCTTTTAACATTTTTCGAAGTAAATCATCATCTCTCTGGATGCTGTCTCTCCACATGGATGGTTTATTTTTAAATGTATTAGAGGCTGTGGAAGTGGAAGTGGCTGCTGCGGTTGCGGCAGCGCGCGAAAACGTTTTAATTTTATTACCTTTTAATCTATTTTATTTCGTTTTATATCGGTTTGTCGTATTCGAAATAGTCGTAGGGCGTCCCACGGGTCCGTTACTTTAATACCAACAGGTGCCGGCAGTCCTGCCAACACGACACTCAAATCGGTTAATGCAATCAACTTGGCTATTGTTACCCCATCATCCCGGCTAATCCAATATAGATTTCTGATTACCCAATCCACAATTATGCAACACCCAACTCTTAACTATTGTGCGTTGTTGATTGAAGTACTATAAAGAAGAGTAATTATTGAATCCTGGTTTCAGTTTTCGAACAATCTCTAGAAACCTTACAATTACATTCATTTTTATGATTTGATTTTCATTAGTTTGAAGTACACAATAATTAGTGTTATTTTGTACATAGTTTCGGTTTACAAACAGCATTTAGAAACGAATTACATACAACTACATTATTTGGTATTCATTTACGGTTAAAAGTAATTAATTTATTTGTTTGCACTTTGTTGAAATTATGGATTTATTTTGTATTATGCAAGGATTTTGAAGATAATTTCATTATACGAACAGTATTTACTTGATTTTTATCGAAATACACAATAATTTGTCATATTTTGTACATAATTTCGGTTTACGAACAACATTTATAAACGAATTATTTACAATTACATCATTTGATATTCGTTTGATGTTAAAAGTTATTGATTTATTTGTTTGTATTTAGTTGAATTTATTGATTTATTTTGTATTATACAATGATTATTCTTATTTGGAACATAATTTCGGTATACGAACAGTATTTTCAAACGACTTATATTCAATTTCATTGCTTGATTTTCAATTCAGGTTTTTTTTTCAATTGATAGAAGTTATTGACTTATTTCGAAATACACTATAATTGAACATATTTTGTATATAGTTTCGGTTTACGAACAATGTTTAGAAATGAATTATAAACAATTACATCATTTGCGATGTTTACAAATTGATTTACTTTGCAAAGTATAATAATTAGTTGGATAAAGAAAATGGTTTCGGTTCACGAACAGCCTTCACAAACTGCTCATAATTGATACCGGATTTCCAAATTTCCAATCTGATGGAAATGCGAAGTGGAATTAGCGAAATTGTAGAAAGTGAAAATCTGTTTCCTTGCAGTTTTATAAATAATCCTGAGGTTCGTTTAGTGCGGATGGTGAACAAGGCCCCCAGGAGCAGAGCAATCCGATCCGAGCGCTAATTTGTGAGACGGTCTCACCGAGGCTGCCGTTGCCGTAATTAAGTTCCCCCTGTTCCTTAATTATTTTTAGTTTTAAATTAAAATTATTTTTAGCTCGAAACGTCGTGTCCGTCCGTCCATTCCGTGGGGGCACCAGAACCACCTCTGTTTACCACATAAATTGCGACGGAAGCGATGAGATTTTCAAAATTTGCGCGCGAAAAACCCTCTGCTCAGCATCACCTGTTGGCCGTTCCCATGAATTATCGCCCATTTACGTAACGTTGAAGCTGCAAAAAAAAGAAAAGACGTGTTCATCGATGAATATTCAAAGTTTATTACAGTTCAGTTTCGTAGGTGAAAAACCTATTAAACAAGATTTACCTGATTATTTAACGTTTCTTTTATACGATCTTCAAAACATATTCGCATAAACTAACAAATTGGAACTTAATTTTTTAGTTAAATCATTGCATTACATATAGTAAAATCATGATTTTTAGCACAAATACATAATTTTTGTATGATTTACAGTCAATTTCTTCTAAATTTGATTACATAATTATTTCTTAATTTATTATATTATTTTGAAATGTACTACTAAAACTAAGAATTTTAAAGGTTTTTTTGTATAAAATGTAACATAATTCCTAAAATTTGTGCAGAAACTTGTCGTTTTTTACTCTTATAAGTTTGTGAGCCAAAATTATTAACTGTTACTACAGACAATTGCTTTAAATTTATTACGTTTTGCTTCGTTGCGTATTCAACGTAGTTCTATGAATGGAGTGTAACTTTGTTGTAGTTTTATAGTAAAAGGCACTACAATTCTTGAAACATATATAAATTATTTGTATTTTCTATAAATAACAATAATTTCTAAAGTATTGAAAAAGTCGCTTTAATTAACTTTAGTTTCTTGAAACGAATGAAACTAAGTGATGTTTTGTGTAACGCTGTGCGAAACTTTGGTTCGAGTCCAAGTGTAAAGTTTGATTCTGCGGGATTAATCCCGTGTCTCCTCTATAATAAAATTCGTAGACTGAATCCAAAGGACGCGGCGCAGAGTAATTTCAATGCCGAAAAGGCCGTAACTCGGAGTTACGAACGGACGGACAGAAATAAGTAATGTCGAAAGTGCGTCCATTCGAAATCCGGTCGACCTTTGGGAGCCGACCTGGATGGAACTCGGCCAGTTTTGGAAACACTGTTCGTGTGCGCGACGCGCGTAAATCCTGAAGGCAATGAAATTCTTTGCGGGGATCGTCGAAGGTCCTGCGACGAGCCAAAAACCGAAATGTAACTACAACAAATAACAATGTGCGAAATGCACGGGCCAAATATCCGACTCCCAATAAACGTAAATCAATGCGTCCGTCTCTGCAACTGCTGCTGCTGCTGGCTGACGCGTCGCAGTTGCAACATCTGAAGTGGAATTCAACTGGAGGCATCACCTGTTGCATTATTTCTGTTTTGCGACGATCATCATCAAAGAGTAACAGTTTTTGTTGTATATCGTCTATATTAATCTAATACGAAACAGAACTAAACTGGTAATCTTTCGTTAAAGTCATCTATTCTAATTCACTTTATAGAATCTTCAAATCATCCTCGTAATCATCATTTTTATAACAAACGATCGTTGCGACATCTTCCATATCAAACTGAAGCAAAATGTTATTGTTTAATTATCATCATGTATAGTAATCACTTTGCATGATCTTCCTATCATCATGATCATCTTCGTAATCATCATTATTATAAGAAACATATCAAACTAAAGTAAACTGTTATCCTTTAGTTATCATCATGTAATCATAGTAATCACCTTGCATAATCTTCCATTTATGATGATCATCCTCGTAATCATCATTTTTATAAGAAACGATTGTTGCGACATCTGTTATATGAAACTGAAGTAAACTGCTACTCTATCATTATCATCATCTATTCTAATTCACTTTGTATAATCTTCCCAAGATGATGATCATCCTCGTAATCATCATTTTTATAAGAAACGATTGTTGCGAAATCTGGCATTTGAAACTAAACTAAACAGTTACTCCTTAGTTAACTAAAGAATAACATCATTCATACTAATAACTTTGTATAATACTTCAATTATGATGATCATCCTCGTAATCATCATTTTTTATAAAAAACGATGTCGCGACATCTGTTATATGAAACTGAAGTAAACTGCTACTCTATCATTATCATCATCTATACTAATTCACTTTGAATAATCTTCCCAAGATGATGATCATCCTCGTAATCATCATTTTTATAAGAAAGGAATTTGAAACTAAACTAAACAGTTGCTCCTTAGTTCACATCATTCATACTAATAATATTGTATAATACTTCAATTATGATGATCATCTTCGTAATCATCAATTTTGTAAGAAACTTTTGTTGCGACATCTGTCATTCGAAATCCATGGCAATTCATCCATCATAATTGATATTTCTGTATCCATGTCGTCTTATTTTCTTGATAATTCTTCTTATCATCTTCATCTTCATCACGAGAAACGATCGTTTTAACAGCTGTCATACAAAAGCAGAACTAAACTGAAACTTTTCGGTCGATAGCCCTTTGGCTCAATTTGTGGCTAATAAAGATTACTACCACTTCTTCATAATCATCGTCTTTTTAATGAACTTTATATAACCTTTTAATCACGATAATCATACTCGTAAACGTCATTAATATAAGAAACGATTGTCGCGACATCTTGCATCCAAAGTGGAACTAAACTGGTATTCCAGAAATCATCATTATTTTTTATGTATGTGATATAATATCATCTCATTTTCATGATCATCCTTCTTATCATCATGCGAAACGATTGTTAAGGAAGTCATCTTGCAAAGCAATACTTAGCTACTACTTCTTCATAATCATCATATTTTCTAATTAACTTTAGATAATCTTCCTATTACTATGATCATCCACGAAATCATCATTTTTATAGGAAACGATTATTGCGATTTCTTGCATTTAAAGTGGAACTAAACTGGTAATCCACCCATCTTCATCGTTCTTTCTATATACGTTGTAATAGCGTCTTATTTTCATGATCATCCTTCTTATCATCATCATGTGTCAACGATCGACACCTGACAAGCAAAGCAGAACTACACTGCTACTTCTTCATTATCATTGACGATCATCCGTATAATCAACATTTTTATAAGAATCACAACTAAATCAACGCCTTTTCTAGCATTACCATTACGATGATCATCTCTGAGAAATCATCGTCCTTCAAAATTCGAAATTAGTTTACGGCGTTGCGGTCGCCGCAGCATTGATATAATTGTCGGATGTATTTTTAGTCGGATTTCAATACAATAGTCTAGCTTAGTTGGTGTTAAATTTAGACCGACGGGGATATTTTACGTGGGCATTTCGCGATTTTCTGGACCTCGCGCTCGGTTTTAAATAGATTTTTACAAATCCCTCTCGCTCCTTGCCGTACGACTCTTCAACGGCATCATCCTGCCGCTGCATCCTCTAATCCCCATCCGAAGGTGGTAGCTTTTTCCACCTGCATCCTCCTTTGGATCACCATCACAATCTAACGCTAATTGTGGAAACGAAACCCATATATTTTGCATGTAAATCTGGAGGAAGGTCGCACACGCACACTAAATTTCTAACCTTGAATTTATATTTGTATGTGTTTCTTTCATATACTTCTATTTTCTTCGTCTTCTTCTTCTTTCGCTCGTCGATGCCGTGTGTCTCGTGTTGACACGGAATCAAAATACGTTCACGCTCCGGATTCTCTAAAAATATTAAACGTATTTTCAATCCTGATAATAGGTACAGCCTGGAATGCAAACATTCCGTCACGAATGACAGCATTTGTGACAGCTCAGCGGGAGCAGGTTTAATTTAGATGGGAGCTTTCGCATCAGACGGATCCACTTTCATGAATGAATTTTACACATCTTTTGATGACGTAAACGCAAGAGATGGAAGTTTTCGAAATTGAAAGTAAAACTTCAATGGCACATGTCATTAGTTCGGATATGACAGCTGAAAACGAAATCATTATGCAATAAAGAAACGAAAAATAGGTAATTTTATGTAAAAAATGTTCTCATCAACTATAATTGCAAATAAATAATCTGTCAAAAGTGACATAAGACATTTAAACTATGTAAATTAATGTAATTTATAAAGAATACAACTTTCTGTTTAACGATTGATCAAAAAGTACAATTTCAATTGAATTTCGAAAATTCAATGACAGTTCAATTTGACGTTTAACACAAAAGTGACATTAGTTTATGAATGACTGCTTTTAATATTATTTATAATACAGAAATAGGTTAATAAAAGAATCCAATTAAACAATTATCATTTCTTAATCAATTGATCTTAGAAAGTATAATACAATCAAATGAATTGAATCAACGGTTATTTGAAAATTTAATGACAGTTCAATTTGACGTTTAACTGAAAAGTGATGGTATTTCATGAATAAACGACTGTTTAATTTGACGTTTTACTGAAGTATGATTCTAGTTAATGAATAAATGACAGTTCAATTTGACATGTGTACTGTCAAATAATGTAAACGTCATATTTGACAGCAAAATGAACTTCTTTTTTTTTAATTTTCAAGTGATCTATTTTTACAATTGTCTATACTTTTCTTTTAAATTTTATAAACTAGAAGTGCCCTTTGCCTTTGAGCTTTTGACATGTGTTCTGTCAAATAATGTAAACGTCATATTTGACAGTAAAATGAACTTCTTTCTTTTTAATTTTCAAGTGATCTATTTTTACAATTGTCTATACTTTTCTTTTAAATTTTATAAACTAGAAGTGCCCTTTGTCCTTGAGCTCACTCCACCTGCATTTACTATATATATATATCTTTTTCCATTTTCCTTCCCTGAATCTACGTTACCTTTACGACTAATAGTTGTAATGAATTATAATTTGACGTTTAACTGAAATATGATACTAGTTAATGAATAAGTGACAGTTCAATTTGACATTTGTCCTGTCAAATAATGCAAACGTCATATTTGACAGTAAAATGAACTTCTTTCTTTTTAATTTTCAAGTGACCTATTTCCACAATTGTCTATACTTTCTTTTACATTTCATAAACTAGAAGTGCCCTTTGTCTTTGAGCTCATTCCATCTGCATTCACTTTTCCATTTTCCTTCCCCGAATCTACGTTACCTTTACGATGAATAGTTGTAATGAACGAAGACGAAGGCTAATCCAATTCCGTGCTCAGAAACGGCTGGAATACATTAGGGCCTTTATCCTGGACAGACTCGAACCCGGCGCATCCGCCTTCCCTCGAAATCCAATTAATCTTCTCGACGAATTTCAATGCGAAATTAGCATACGAAATTCATCATCTTCCAAACCCAACGAAAATCCAGATTAATGATTGCTTTATATAGAAAAAAAAACAAGATATTTGCTTAAATCAAGTATAGATACTTTAACTGTGTGTTCAATAGTTGATTTGAAGTCTCAATCAAAAATGTATAGTTTTTTTAAATATAAAAATAAGTTATTTTTCTACAAATTAATTAATTGATAAATTATAACCTTTTTATAATTAACAAACATGTTATTACAAATACAAAAATTCAAATATTTCAGGTAAGAATACTAGTTTATAGGACTTTCAACTTCTTGGAAATGGAAGTCTTTACAGTATTTCACTTCATGTACACTAAGTGTACACCATTCATTTCTTTCTCTTTCAGTACATATTCTCTTTTCTCAACTATTTATTTTGTTTTCTTCGGCTTTCGCTCAGTGGGTCAGTTTATATTTACAATGTATTTTCGAGTGAAATGATGCAAGATATAAAACGCTAATATATATGGATGAATGTGTCAAAAAGAAAACACACCGGGGCCAAACGGCAACGTAAAATATTGCTAACATTTTTTGGCACACTCTCATTGTTTTCGTGCAGGCAATTAAGTGGACAAAAATCGACATACGGAGCTATTTCTGCCTTGCTCGTTACATGCTCTGCTTATTACAATTACTATACGAAAATACACAATATATTTTTTGGTTATTTAATTCACATTTGTTTAACTACTAACAACATGCTTTTGTAGAATTAAGTTGATTGTAATTTGTCTTCATTATAAACTTATGTGAAATTGGAGTATTTTCAATGCATCGAAACTTTCAAATTGACAGTGACAGGTGTCAAATTTTGGCTATTAACAAAAGGTTCTTTTTGTAGACGTAACTTGTCAAATTTTATAGATTTTGGTTGTGTACGCACCTTTATTATAATTTAGTTTCAAATTCACGCATTTTCAGTTTCACAAATGCAGCGAAACTCTCAAATTGACAGTGACAGGTGTCAAAATCCTTTTTGTTATTTTTGGTTAAAACCTATTATTTAATTCAAATTTAGATGACTACTAACAATAGGTTTTTTTGTATAGAATTAAGTTGTCAAATTTCATAGATTCATGATGTGTACGCACCTTTGTTCTAATTTAGTTTAAAATTCGCGCATTTTCAGTTTCACAAATGCAGCGAAACTCTGAAATTGACAGTGACAGGTGTCAAAATCCTTTTTGTTATTTTTGGTTCAAATCTATTATTTAATTCAAATTTAGATGACTACTAACAATAGGTATTTTTTGTATAGAATTAAGTTGTCATATTTCATAGATTCGTGATGTGTACGCACCTTTATTATAATTTAATTTAAAATTCGCGCATTTTAGTTTCACAAATGCAGGGTAACCTTAAAATTGACAGTGGCAGGTGTCAAAATCCTTGTTTTATTTTTGGTTAAAACCTATTATTTAATTCAATTTTCGATGACGACAAACAATAGGTTTTTTTTTTACAGAATAAAGTTGTCAAATTTCATAGATTTGTGATGTGTAAACACCTTCATTATAAATTAATTTAAAATTCGCGCATTTTCAGCTTTCACCGATGCATCTAAACTCTCAAATTGACAGTGACAGGTGTCAAAATCCTTCTTATATATATTTTTTTCAAATTGTGATGACGATTAACAATATGTTTTTTTTACAGAATTAAGTTGTCTAATTTCATAGATTTGTGATGTGTAAACACCTTTCCTAAAAATTAATTTAAAATTCGCGCATTTTCAGCTTTCACCGATGCATCGAAACTCTCAAATTGACAGTGACAGGTGTCAAAATCGAGCGTTGCGTAACGCACGTGCAAAAACTTGCTCTCCCTCCAACAATCTTCCGTAAATCCTTGTAAATATTTATGCTCGGTTTAGTTTCGTTAAAGATGCTGAAATCAAAGTTAATTGAAGTTAAAATGTTTCGCGTTTTCTTACTAAATTGTAATAAACTATAATGTTATTGTTTGCCAAAAACCTTTCAGTCGGACGAAATTAAAATAGACCAAAAAAGCTAGCGGTGGCAGGCAGCACAAGCGAAACATTCTAGCTAATATATTATTTATATTACACATCCTCTCCTCCTTTCTATTTTATATAGTTCATTTTTCTTTTCTTGCTTTTGCCTCTCTTTTCATCCTTGAATTGTTTGGATCTTTTTTGACTCCGTCAGTTTTTATTAATTAACAAGCCTGGACGGATCTCTTTTCCTTTTTCTCTTACACATCTACCCACACGTGCACACTTAAACCACACTAAACTAATAGCAAATCAAGGTAACATCACACACTTTTCATTTTATTGTACAGTTTCGATACTTTTTTACACAATGAGAAATCCCCCATTACAGATCGATCATTCGCTTGTTTTGTTTTCTTTACAAAAACAAAGAGGTTATAACCTAATACTTTCCTTACTTATAACCTTAAAACTATATAAACGTCAATTTGTCTCTAACTATTTAATTATTGATACTTCATTAAACATTTACATTTGTTTACTTAAATTATTAAGATTTTCAATCAAACGTTTTATAAGATTGATTGTTCTTGACAGATTGTTTGTTCTTGACAAAAGAAAATAGAGGTTATAACATAATATTTTCCTTACTTTATAACCAGTTTTGAGGTTATATAAACGTCATTATGTTTTCAATAAATATGAGTATTTCATTATTAATACTTAATACTTCATTTTACTTAAATTAACATTAACTTTTACATGGGTTTACTTAATCCATTGAGATTTTCAAATCATCAAACATTTTTAGAAATCCACCATTACAGATCGATCATATATCTGTTCTTTATGAAAAATGAGGTTATAACATAATATTTTCCTTACTTTATAACCAGTTTTGAGGTTATATGAACGTCAATATGTTTCAAATAAATATTACTATTCAATTGTTAATACTTCATTTTACTAAAATTAACACTAGCTATTATATGGGATTACTTAATCTATTGAGATTTACAAACGTCAAATCATCAAACATTTTCAGAAATCTGCCATTACAGATCGATCAAATGTCTGTTCTTTATGAAAAAAATGAGGTTATAACATAATATTTTCCTTACTTTATAACCAGTTTTGAGGTTATATAAACGTCAATATGTTTTAACGAAATGTGACTATTTAATTATTAATACTTCATTTTACTTAAATTAACATTAGCTTTTACATGGGTTTACTTAATCCATTGAGATTTTCAAATCATCAAACATTTTCAGAAATCCGCCATTACAGATCGATCATATGTTTGTTCTTGACGAAAAAAGAGGTTATAACATAATATTTTCCTTACTTTATAACCCGTTTTGAGGTTATATGAACGTCAATATGCTTCAAATAAATATTACTATTTAATTTTTAATACTTGATACTTCATTGTACTTAAATTAACATTAGATTTACATGGGTTTACTTAATACATTGAGATTTTCAAATCATCAAACATTTTCAGAAATTCACTATTACAGATCAATCAAATGTCTGTTCTTTATGAAAAAAAATGAGGTTATAACATAATATTTTTCTTACTTTATAACCAGTTTTGAGGTTATATAAACGTCAATATGTTTCAAATAAATGTGACTATTTAATTTTTAATACTTGATACTTTATTTTACTTAAATTAACATTAGCTTTTACATGGGTTTACTTAACCTACTAAGATTTTCAAACATCAAGCATTTTCAGAAATCCGCCATTACATATCGATCATATGTTTGTTCTTTACGAAAAAAGAGGTTATAACATAATATTTTCCATACTTTATAACCTGAAAACTAAGCACATATTAAAAAAGATGTAATTATTAGTAATTAATGCTTCATTAATGTTTGTCGTTACATGGGTTTACTATAATAATAGAGGTTATGTAATACAATTTAAACATTATTTGGTAAATAGAGTATTTACTCATGAAGATGAACTCAGATTTCGAAATGCAATTAACAAAAACCAAACAAACTCGAATGATTCACGTTGTTTTCGTAGATGAAAATCGGGAAATTGTTCAATTCTCAAGAACATATTTCATGTAGGATAATGAAAGGACAATAGACAGACATTCCGATGGTGCAACGGTTCGGCGGAAGCGGGCGGGGGCACCAGCAGCTGCGGCGAATCAAAGATGAAAAACAGCAATTACAAAAACCGATTTTTGTATCGGATTTCGGGCAATAAAGGAGCGATCGTAAATTCGTATCTTTCGGACAAGCTTCTCCAAACATCTGCAGCATTGCCAACGAAAACGAACGGATTCCGCATATTTTCTGCAAAACAACGGATCCCGGTGCAGCAACGTACAGATTTCAAGCGAACAAAAGAAAGTAGATATTTAAAGAGAGGAGATGAAAAAATAAAATTCGTAGAATAAATAGATTTACTACATTCCTGTAGACGACGAAGCTTTGGTCCACTTGCAGCTAATTACGTAAAGAATTACGAAAACAACAGCTGTTTCCGACTGTTCTCAATCTCTACGATGTTTCATTTAGTTTCGGAGGTAAAAATTGCAAAATTTCGATGAAACAAAAGTGCGATAATACGCTGAGGTTATCGACCGAAGTCTTTCCACCCACGCCGCCGTCGATTAATCATCATTTCCACAAGTAAACTCCTTCACCTTTTTCTCTCTCTCCATTCTTACATAAGCAACAGCACGGAAAAGTAAACGTTTCCCGTTCGATTGCAAACAACACTTCGATTTTCCATAGTTGATCCAATCAATCTTGCATAACTTGCAAAGCCCACAAACCGTACATCGAGATTACATAAGCATTGAAATTTGATTACAACATTGACGAATTGCAACTAAACCAATTTTGAGTATTAGATTTTTGGCGAAATCAAAATACATTCACTCAAAATGCGAATTATTTTTACAGTCGTTTCTATTTTCGTTTACTTTTTTTCTCTTTTTCACTTCTTTCTGGTTGTTGAATCACAGCTTCGTAAAAATAACGCAGATGTCACGACAAGTGTCAATGTTTATAAATGGTTCTTTATGTAATTACTGTACTTTTCTTCGATTTTGAAACATGTTACATGTTTTCTTGTTGTTTTTCTCAAAGTTAAAATTAAACTTCAGGGTAATTTATGAATGAGATACGGCTCCATTAATTACAATTACGTAATTCGACGTCCGGTTTTGAGTCATTAATATAACATTCATTTTTTTTTCAAATAATTAGTAAGAGGAAGTTAGTCATCATATAATTCTTTCAAATTAGTCGAAATTATTAAACTTTATACATACTTTTTCTTTAATTTTGATCTATTTCGAATACATTTATAATCATTAATGATATTAATAAGTAAATAGATCGGTTAACGAACAATTCGGATTTCGAACAAGCTGCAACGTTTTCATGTATTACTACCACAAGTTGCAAAGCCATGTTCGGATAACGAATACCTTGCAGATCTATTGACGTTTGTTTTGAGAACTAAAGATTCGGTTGACGAACAATTTGAACTTTATAACATATTTTGTTGTAATACCCGGCGCATCCACTTCATTTACATTTTCACGATTTATTATTCTCTCTAAACGTTGTATAATATTATAAGTTTACTTACAAGAAGTTGTAAATTTGGGTGAGTTAGAATATAATTATAACTTAGACGAAATAATAGAACAAAATAAATCATTTAGAACATAGTTTTATTTCAATAATTCCTTAAAATAAACATAAACAAACAACGAAACTTACAAAGTAAATAGAAAGTTAGAATATCTTCAAGCACATTGCAAAATCTATGATTTCCTATTGTAAATAACAACTAATGTGTTAATTTTGAAAACTTTTCAAATTTCTTTACAAAACAAAAGAACGAAACTTTTAAATTGTAAATTTTAACTACATTAATCATCTTCAAAATCAAATAACTAACAAAGCAAGAACAACACATTTTAGAATCATTAGAAACAAAATGCGAGAAGGCAAAATCAACTTGAAACTTTTGAATTAAAAAAAGTTAAGAAAAGTTATGTTCATAAATTATTTATAACATTCTATTTGTTTAATTTGACTATTGTTTAGCTGAATTAGTATATTATGTAGATAAATCGCAACTACTTTCTATATAAAATAAAGTTTTTACTTTGTTGTATTAACTTTTACAAACTGCTTTAATTTTTCTTCACTTTCAAATCGTAACAAACATAAATTTTATATTGAAAATTTCAACTAATTCTTTGTAATGATCCTCAAAAATAAATAAACAATAAACAAAATAACAACACTTATAAACATAAAAAAACTAGATGTTAAAACTAACTTGAAACTTTTAAAAAGAAAAAAATCAAGTTAAACTGTTTGAAAAATCAATGTTTTATGCAATTCAAATTGTTTTAGTTGACTAATTTTTAGTTCTATTATTGAATTAGTACATTACGTAGATAAATTACAAATAGTTTCTATATAAAATTAAGATATTTTATGTTAAAATTTGAAAGTTTTAAAAGAAAAACGTTGAGTTAAACTGTTTGAAAAAAAATAAGTATTTTATTAAATTCAAATTGTTTAAATTGACTAATTTTTAGTTCTATTATTGAATTAGTACATTATGTAGAGAAATTACAATTAGTTTCTACATAAAATTAAGATATTTTATGTTAACATTTCAAACTTTGAAAGAAAAACGTTAAGTTAAATTTTTATAAAAATAAGTGTTTTATTCGATTCAAATTGTTTAAGTTGACTAATTTTTAGTTCTATTATTGAATTAGTACATTATGTAGATAAATTACAAATAGTTTCTATATAAAATTAAGATATTTTATGTTAAAATTTGAAATTTTTACAAGAAAAACGTAGAGTTAAACTGTTTGAAAAAATAAGTGTTTTATTAAATTAAAATTGTTTAAGTTGACTAATTTTTTAATTTATATTTGAATTAGTACAATAAATAGATAAATTACAATTAATTTTTATTAAGAAAGAAACTAAGAAACTTTTGAAATAACATTAACCTTTTCTTTTTCAAATCAAACAAACACGTATTTCATATTGTAAACTTCAACTGATCTTAAATTAATTAATTGATTGTAATGAATTTCAAAATCAAAAAACTAAGAATGAAGGTAACAATACTTATTAACAATGAACAATAACAATAAATATATGAAAAAACTAGAAGTTTAAACCAACTTGAAACTTTTAAAAAGAAAAAAATCAAGTTAAACTGTTTGAAAAATCAATGCTTTATGCAATTCAAATTGTTTTAGTTGACTAATTTTTAGTTCTATTATTGAAGTAGTACATTATGTAGATAAATTACAAATAGTTTCTATATAAAATTAAGATATTTTATGTTAAAATTTGAAAGTTTTAAAAGAAAAACGTTGAGTTAAACTGTTTGAAAAAAATAAGTATTTTATTAAATTCAAATTGTTTAAGTTGACTAATTTTTAGTTCTATTATTGAATTAGTACATTATGTAGACAAATTACAATGAATTTCTATATAAAATTAAGTCTTTTATGTTAAAATTTGAAATTTTTAAAAGAAAAACGTTAAGTTAAACTTTTATAAAAATAAGTGTTTTATTAAATTCAAATTGTTCAATGTATCTAATTTTTAGTTCTATTATTGAATTAGTACATTATGTAGATAATTTACAATTAGTTTCTATAGAAAAATTAATATTAAGAAACTTTCCAAATACCTTTAACAAAATAGCCTTTTGTTTTCAAATCAAACAAACACGAATTTTATATCGTAAACCGATCTCCATCAACAAGCGTTTAACGATCATTCGAAATCAAACAACAATAGCAACAAATGATAAACTGAAGCATAAATAAACAAAAGTCTTATTCTCTTCAATTACCTCTGCGTTTTACGAGCTCGGAAAGTTCATAAAGTCGTCCGTTTCCTTCGCCGCCGAGATTTCATCTGTGTGTGCGTGTGTGTGTGTTTGTACACGTATATTTGGGTGTGTGTGTGTATAGGTGTATGGCTGTGTGCGGGATTCGTGCGTGTGTCGGGAAAAATAACGGCGCAATCCCGAATCGAGGGATTTGCCCTGAGAGTTTCGTCCCCGGATTTTGGCACGACGCCCGTCACCTACAGGTATCTACCGAGATTATAAAAGCCAAAAGCGCACTCGATCCACTGCCCGTTCCGATCTGCAGCTTAGTCCAGCCGTTCGCAACGCAAAACCAGCACATGGGGCCTAAGCCTCGTGTAAACTGTTTTTAATCTTTTGACCGACAAGAGAAAGAATTAATTTAATTTTTGTGCTGTTAGTGACTGACGACGACGACGACAAGCCACAGTAGAGGAACATTTGGGGACCATCAAAAAGATAGTAACGAGAACATTCGCAAAGAAACCTTTGTGTGATACCTAGAAGGGGTAAGTCTTCGTTAAACTTAAAAAGAAATTAACAACCATCGTTGTAAATCGTTAAGAAATCTTCGAATTACGTAACGCTGAATCTTGGGCGAAAAACGAAAATTTTCGACAAATTGTCTACTTCCTTTTTTTGCAACGAAATGTGTCTTTGCTTCGGCGTCTTCGTCGTCCTGGGCTTAGAAAATATCACCCTATGCCAAAATAATCAAACGGGATAGAGATCTGGTCTAAAAACATCCGCTGAGTGGGCTGGCAAGGAGCCCGGACCCGGGACCCGAACGGCCCCTAAAAATAAATCCGCGATGACGCACTTTTCGATATTCCTACGTCTTCCCTCTTCTCTATTTATTTATTTATATATATACACATATATTTTGCTCTCTCTCTCTCTCTCTCGTCCTCTCCAACATCGCATCTTTGTCCTTACAACCTACACACTTATTCCCAAGTAAAACTATTCAAAACTTAGATAATACGCAAAATTAACGACAGATGGCGCTACCGAATTTGAACCAAAGCCTCTTATTTATTTATGTAGATTTACATTCACTCAAACCTCTCACATTTTCCATCTTTAATTCCATCATCGTCCAACAATTCTGCAAATTATTTTCAAATTGTCCATCAAAAAACCCATTCTGTACACTTAAAACCATCTGTTATAATATTTATAAATAATGAACTTTATAATTAAACCCATTCTATACACTTAAAACCATCTTTTATAATATTTATAAATAATTAACTTTATAATTAATATGAAAATGACAGCTAGATGGCGCTCCTGAAATCTGTCTTTTTAATTATTTATAATCAAACCTTTAAAGTAAAACTCTATTTTACTTCTGTAAACGTTTTCCATAGCAAACTTTAAAACTATTCAAAATTTAATAACAAAAGTGACAGTTAAATGACGTTTGTTGCTATATAAAAACCTATGTCACTATTTATATTTACTATAACTATTACATTTACTATTACTCTTTAGAAATGATTGTTAAATCCAATTTTCTAAACTCTTTTTCATTTATTATATTTTTAATAATTAAACTATAAACGCTGATGATTAAAGTCCTGAAATTCATATATTGTTTAAAGTGACAGTTAAATGACGTTTGTTACTGTATAAAAATCTACGTCTCAATGTATTTATTTACATTGACTAAAACTATCCTCTTCTTACAAGATTGTTATAATCTACTAAACTTTCTACATTTGTTAATTACACATTTGTAGCAAAGCAAAACTCTTAAAATCCACTCAAAATATAATAATTAAAATGACAGTTAAATGATGTTTATTGCTGTCTTTTCTCATTCGAAACTTTCGTAACACTCTTCTAAACTCTCTATTAATTATTTAGTTTTTCATAATTACAAATTTCATACAAAGCAAAGCTATTGAACACTTTATAGTCAAACAAAATATAATATTTAATGTGACAGGTAAATGACGTTTGTTACTATCTTTCATTTTCATAAAAAAATTGCTTATTAAAACTTTTCTAAACTCACTTTTTTATTATAGTAATGTAAAACTATTGAATGGTATTAAATTCAAAATATAGTATTTAACGTGACAGTTCAAAAGACGTTTGTTTCTATCTTTCATTTTCATAAGAATTTTGAATATTAAAACTTTTCTAAACTCACTTCTTTTTATTATAGTAATGTAAAACTATTAAAGACTTTCATACCATTCAAAATATAGTATCTAAAGTGACAGTTAAATGACGTTTGTTATTATTTTTTTCCTCTTCATAAGCTTATTGAAATGTAAAACTTTTCTAAACTCTCTTTTAATTTGTTCATAATTAAACGTTTGTGATAATACAAAACTCTTAACGGTTTTAAAACCATTCGAAATATATAATATGAAAAATGATAATTAAATGACATTTCTTACTGTCATTTCTCTTCATAAGCTTTTTACCATGTAAAACTCTTTTTTTTATAATTACACGTTTGTTGAAAGCTTTAAAGCAAACTTTAAAGACATTAAAACCATTCGAAAAGTAACATTTAAAATGACAGTTAAATGATGTTCGTTGCAGTCTTTACTCTTCCAAAGTTCATTGCAATGTAAAACTCTTCTAAACATCATATCATCATATTCTACTTATTTCAAAAACTATTTTAAAAAAATAGGTAATTTAAATGTTGTGTGAATTGTAATTGTTCTAATTAATGTACGAATATGAAACTTTTTTGAAACTATGGATTATTTAAAATGTAGTTTGTGAAATAAGACGTGGGATGGCGCTTGAGATTTTTGCTATTAAAATTAACCCGGATAACGAAATACCGGGCGGCCCGTGCCAAAAACGAGTTATTGCTCGAAACTAAATATATAAAAAGGTCCGAACCTCGAGAAAAGAAAAAGAGAATTGAAGGAAACTGCCGTGTTGATTCTTCTATTATGTTGCGAGTCTTGAGACACCTGTTTGGATGTTAACAGAAATATTCGCAAGAATTAAACGCGTCTTTATACCTCACGGTTAATCCTAACTGTCACAGTTAAAGCAATAAAACGTTCGAATTTATTTACACGTTGAACATCTCAATAAACAAATAAAGAGAACTTAAGTTTCGTTTAATAGAATTGTTTAATTAGAAGAATTGTTTAAAAAAGTCGAGTTTTCGTTTCTGTTCTTAATCTGATAATTAATTACTTGGCACTTTAGCAATCATTTCATTATATGGACTCTATTTATCTATTGCTAAGTCGTAACCTTAATTATACTAATTGAATAATTAAGATTATGGAAGTCAATGATTTAATAAAAAAAACTTTTGTTATTCAAATCGAAGTTGACAAATTGACAAGAAATAATTGACATTTCTACTGTCAATTAAGCTGTCAACTGTCAATAATTAGAGGTTAAACTTATTAGAATGAATGTTAGGATCAAAACTGTCAACTGTCATATCTACTTTTTGAACTGGAATTATTGGTATTTCTAAAGTCATTTTAGGTGTCACTGTCAGTAATTGGAGATTAAACTTATTAGAATGAATGTTAGGATCAAACAATATATTGTTAACTGTCAACTGTCATATATACTTTTTAAACTTCAATTATTGACGTTTCTAATGTCATTTTAGGTGTCAACTGTCAGTAATTGGAGGTTAAACTAATTAGAATGAATGTTAGGATCAAACAATATATTGTTAACTGTCAACTGTCAAATCTAATTTTTAAACTTGAATTATTGACGTTTCTAATGTCATTTTAGGTGTGAACTGTCAGTGATTGGAGGTTAAACTTAATATTATGGACCATTAAATGCTTCATCTCTTCTTGGATTATTTGTATTTATGATGAAATTTGATTGCATAGAAGCTAAACGCTCATAAAATATGAGTTTAAATTTAAGTAGCCTTAGAATAAACCGAGTAAAACTAAATCATAAGGAAACGGAGCAATTGGAAAGCTGCGGCCAATAAAGTAAGATTCCGAAACCAGTTTTTGCTGGAAGCTCGTAAAGTGCGCTCGAAAACAATCGCGAATATGCGGTGGTTACATAAGATGAAGAGCGTTCAATGGATCGTCGAGCATAAAGGCAGATTTTACAGCCAGAATAAAATGTTATTTCAGAGGATAAATAGAAAACAGAACGCAGTTTTGCAGGATCAAAAAGCGCATCGGAATAAACAGCATAAAATCACCTCGGTTTCGAATCAAGGAAAAATGAATCGTTTTACTATGAAGTCGTTTCAGGCTCCGCTGAAAAATGTTCTGGGCTGCCAGAATACATAAATAATATCTTTCTCGTTTTTCTTTTCGAAGTTCTATTCCTTTTCTATGTAAATAATCGATCCGGAGGCGGCGTCGCCCCATAAAGTCCAAAAGTTTATTGGCGTAAGAAATCACAGGGATTCCACGTTCTGATTAATGCACCTATTTATTTATTGTTTCTTTCGGTATTTTCGCATATGATTCACGTTTTAGTATTTGTGAAAATCATAAACTTCAACTGGATTTCTCCATTTCGATTGGTTGATTCTCTGTGACGTTTCGAATGATTGAAATCCCATTGGTCCATTTACAATAATTGTTTAACTCATAAATCGTGTAAACGTAGTTTTGCTTTCGTTTGATTTAAATAAAGAAATCATCAATTTATATAATATGATGTAATTCTTATATTTATAATCTTTTGTTTAAAATTAAGATCCTATTTATAAAAAATATTCACTTTTAAATAATTGTTATGTAATAAGTGATTTCTATATGAATCAACACGTTTTATTCGTTGTATTTTTAAAGTAGTTCAAATAACTAAGATTGTTTCAATATGATACCAACATCTTAAAATATTGTAACTAATAGTTTAAGTTGTCAACCTTACTTCTAAAATGAGTACCAAATTACCAACTTTGTATTAGAAAAAGTACATAATTTGAAGTGTCAACAATAATAGAATTACAATTAATTAAATTAAGACAAAAGTAATAATTATAAAAATGAATTTACTATAACTTTAGGTAAGAAAATTAGATTTGTTTATTAATGAAAATCAAACATTATCAACAAATTGAAATACACACGAGTATAAGAAGTTGCATAAGTAATAACAACGGTTTTTTTCTTCTTCCTATTTTCTTCAAGAAATTTAAGGAAAATGTTAATTCGGTGCATGCAAATAAAGGATCGCAATGTTTTTCTCGAGCTCATTCCCATTGCAATTTGTGTCTCGGCTCACTTGACTCACTTGGCACGGCTTTCTCGAAACAGAAACAAAAGAAACCGAAAACAACAAACGGATTACACAACGAATGTTATTGTTGTTCGTATTTTCGGAGTGGAACGCGTTCGCACTTTGCATAACAATGAAACTTCAACACAGCGTAGTGAAAATCATTTATATTTTTATCGTTAGAAAGTTGATAATGATATTTATTGTAAAAAGAATAAAACGAATAATTTGAAGTTCATGTTATTTTGTTGTTGGATTTGATTTTGTGTTTAAATGGATTAGATTGTTTAATGGAGAAAATTTAAATTTGAATTGAAATTTTGAATTTTACGCGGTAATTCTTCGTGGCCAATGGGAAGGCTCCACATGAAATTCTGGAAGGTGCGATTGGTGAAATCGGCGTTTCCAATTAGAATTAGCATTTCGTTGGGGATTAAGGTTGGTAATTGGAGGTTTGATTGGGTTATTTGCTTGGTGATTAAGTTATTTCGGAGGGTCAAAGAGCGCGGTTGCCTAATGTCTTTACGTTATTCGAAGGGTTTTGGGGGTGATTGTGCGGCGGAAAGAGCGCTCGTCTTTTCGTCGACGGTTCGACGGGGTTTCGTGCGGATCGGGGTTGTTTCCGGGTGGGTTTGGGTGGACTTTAAACGGATGGGGTAAGGTTCGAATGAGGTTTGGCAACGTGGAAGATGGCGCTGAAGTGGTAAAGATCTTTTGACAGGTGTCGAGCTTGGTGTGCTCGCGAGTTGCGCGCAAGCAGCAGTGTGTAAAAATAGTAGCCAAGAGTCTGTCAGTCGTAAAATGTCGGTCGTTTGATGAAAAAGTGCACCGAGTCCACAAGACAGACAGAGAGAGAAGTGTGCTTCCGTCGTCGAAGAAGTTAGTGCCGCTTAAAGGAGTCATCATCTTCATAGATAGGTGTCATCGCTAAGCAGAACTATCTGAGAAGTCCTGAAGGCATCCGGAAGAGGTGAGGATGAGGCTTCGGAAGGAGTCCCTTCACATTCTGCTAGGCGATAAGACGCGACCCGAGTCGAAAATTTTAAAAACCCTTTCGAATGCTCCGTGCAGAACTTGTGGAGCGTGTCCCAAGTGTCAACGTCACTCGTCCGCTTGATGATTACGAGGCAACTTTTCCCCCCGACGATCACCTGACCAATTTCCACAACCTCAAAAAAAAAGAAAGAAACGCAGAAGCGTTTTCTCGTTTCCCCCCGTGTTCGTATTTCCGGCAACTTTCGCCCGTGCACGCAGTTTCCGTGCAGCTACATAACCTCCTAGCAAGAATCGTGACTCTTTCATCTCTCTTGAACGCACGGGAATTCCGAAAGCTGCGTCTTCTTCAGCTGATTCCGTCCACGTATCCGTTACGCTGTGTTTGTTGTTCGCCGGTTTAGGCGAAGGGCAAGGGAGGAAGAAGAAGAAGGAGTAGGCGGAGCGAGATAGCATCATATCTCGAGATCCTACCAACTTTTCTTTTTCCTCTCCTCACCATTCCTGACGTCGACTGTGACGTGTACGTTTGCGGTGTTATTAACTATTTTTTCCTCTATCCAGTTTTCGAAATCGCACATGAATATACACATATTTATGCATTATTGCATTCACAATAATTGCCGGTTTATTTATAGACCGTTTATAATTCGAGCGGCTCGTGCGGAGCTGTTTCGTCCTCAGGATTTTCGGGGTTCCAATTGGATCTTTGTTCATAGCCCCCCCTTTCTTTTCTGCTCTTTGAATATTCAATTGCTGCCACGAATGTTGTGTGTGTGTGTGCCTAATGAATTATTCCTCGGGATTTTCATAATTAAATCAAGGCTACTATCCGTTGTTCTAATACGCATCGCTTCTACAAACTTTACCATTGTGATAATAAGGAAACGTAACTGCAATCATCATAGTTTAGAATCGAGCCACGTGTATTATAGTTGAGTAACCTTTCAAACAATTGCCTGGAAAACCTCTTAAAAACTTCTACAATCACCATAGCTTGTTACAAGAGAAAACAATTGAAAAAAAAAACAAAACTTAAGCCACGTGTATTGTAAATTAGTGACCATTCAAATCAACTTGCGACAATTTGAGGAAAATTTCTTCAAAAACTGCTGTTATTAAATGGTGAATTCTTAGCGAAATTCGTTGTTGTTTTAATACGCATTGTTTCTATAAACTTTATAATTGTCGTAATAACGAAAAAAAACAAGAGAAAACAATTGAAAAACTGTCGTTTATAAACGTGCATCGTAAATGAGTACGTTTCAAATTAACTATAGAGTATTTGAGAAAAAACCTCTTAAAAACTATTATTAGTAATTAGTAAATACTCAACGTAATTTATACTAATTTTATTAAGAAATTGGATGTTTAATTTCCTAATTATGTTTACTTGAATCTTTTGAAATTGTATTGAATTTAATCAATGGATTATATGATATTATTAACTAATCAAACTGTTGTATATTAGATTAAAATACTTGTGAAAATTTGGAGAAAATCTGTTAAAAACTCTTGTTTTTAAATAAGTGAAATCCTTAATAATAAATTCATTTAAAATAAATATTTCTCTTGATATTTACTTAAATTTTTGTAAATTCGATTAGGAATAACAACTTCAAACAATTTGATGTAAAAATCTGCTTGATTTTTTGTAAATTCTATTGACTTGAATTGAATCAACGTTTTTTTTCCTATTATGAATAGCAACTTCAAACAACTTGACGTGAAAATCTGTTGAAAAGTGCATTTGTTAAATAGTAAATTCATAACTAAATTTATACTAATTTCATTAAAAAAGTATTTTTGCAAAAATTACATTTCCTTTTGTTGTTTATTTGATTTTTTTAAATAAATTGTATTGAATTAAATGTACTTAAATATGAGATGAGTAACTTTTCAAACAAATTGGAAGAAATACTCTTAAAAACAACTACCGTAAATTCTCAAAAATATTTCACAAAAATTACAATTTTCTGTTGATTTTGTTACTTGAATTTTTATTTTTCCTATTATATATTAAATGAGTGAAAATCTTCAAGAAATTTGATATAATTACGTGAAAATCCTCTTAAAAACTACCGTTTTTCTATTGTAAATTCGTAACGAAATTTACAGTAATTGCATTACATTTTCTATTGATGTTTAATCGAATTGAATCAACGTTTTTCCTATTAGAAATTTGATGAGAAATTCTTCATTTTACTCTAAATTCTCAATTAAATGTTTAGTCATTTTTGATTGTTTAAAATATTTCACAAAAGTTGCAAATTTCTCTTGATTTTTTTTCTTGTATTTTTATAAATTTGGTGGCATTTGATCAACGTATTTCCTATTAGTAATTTGATGGGAAACTCTTCATTTTACTCTACATTTTCAATAAAATTTATGATTGTTTTAAATTTTTCACAAAAGCTGCAAATTTCTCTTCATTTTTTTTCTTGTATTTTTATAAATTTGATGGTATTTAATCAACTTATTTCCTATTAAATGTAAGATGAGTAAACTTTTTCAAATAAATTGTGAAAATTGAAAGAAAAATTCATAAAAACTACCGTTATTAAATTGTAATTTCTCAACGAATTTGATTAAGAAATATTTCACAAAAATTGCAAATTTCTCTTGATTTTGTACTCGAATTTGTATAAATTTGATTGAATTTAATCAACGTATTTCCTATTATAAATTAATTGAGTGATAAACTTCAAGAAAATTACGTAAAAATCCTCTTAAATAGTTAAGATTTTCAACTAATTTCATTCAAAAATCTTGTACAAAAATTAATATCCAATTATTTTTACTTGAATATTATCAACTGTTGTTACATTTTCTAAGAAATTCGTTGAGGAATATTTCACAACATTACGTTTTCCAATTGACTCAATTTTTTCGTCATGTTTATATTAAGTTCTGACGTATTTTCAACCATTTTTTTTGTGTGTAATTATATGCGTAATGTTTTCAATATTTAAAATATTCCAGAACGACAGCAATTATTTCAGATTTTTAATAACTGTTTGCATTGTTAATATAATATTTTTATATATATTTGAATGAAATCAAAATTAACAATTCGTTAAATTTAAACAACAAAATTTGATGAAATAACTGTAATATAATTGCGTTATCTATTTAATTGCTTGGAAAAAGGGGAGAAATAGCAATAAATTATAAGTTTTTCCGTATGTGTGTGCATGTAAAACTGTCCTTGGAATTAATTAATGGAATGTTCAATATTGCTTTACATACGGAAATCGAGTAAATCATGTTTTTCCTTTGCGAAATAACATTATTTAATTATCGAATTGGTATTTAATATACATTTCCATACGTTCTTAATTGTGATTTACGACTTTTTTTTGTATATAAATTTAATTCCATGCGTTTAGCATTGTAATTAGTGTTAATTGATCGGAAAATAGGAATTCATTCAATGAAATCTCTTTGTTTTTTTTTTCCAATTTTCATTCATTATAGTTACAGTTTTTGTTAAAATAATGAATTTGAAAGTAAATACGAAATTAAGTTTAACGACTATTCAATAAGCTTAGCAAATGACTCGAATTGAATGCTGTGACGTATTTTGAGCTGTTAATTATAGAAATATTAGGTTTAAATTAGTCAATGTCGTCTAAGTAATTAGGATTTAATGTTCTTTGTTCAAAACGACGTTTTCTTTTTTTGGATAAACTTGATTGTTGTAACTTAATTAAGTGTTAAATTCTTGAGCAAATCAATGAATTATACTTTAAGTTTTGTTGTATTTTCTTTAAAGGTATTTCTTCTCTAATTAATTGGTTTCGAAGTAGTACAAGAGCACTGGAGGAATAAGGAAAATCACGTTTCTTAAACAGTTGAGTCTCATGACCGCAGCTAATGAAGATTACGATCCGCACTTTTTGGAATGTTCATGAATAATTCACGAATTTCTTACATTTCATTAAGAGAATCGTTTTTGTTTGTATTCAAGTGGAAATTTTGGTGTTCCATGTGGAATGTGAAGAATCAATTCTCTCAATACTATCATTATGTGATCAATTATTAAGGAGAATTAAATAAATTAAAATTTTCTTCAATTACTTCTGAGAAGACGTTGTTTCCACGTCATTGTTTCGTGACGTAACTTAATGTTTTCTTTGTAAAGAAACTATGCTTGTTTTTTTGATGAAATCGATGGGGGATCCATTAGAGATAATCGCGTTCTTTGTTCAAGGAATTGAATTTTCAGTTTAGTTTTACTGTTGGAATGTTCTCGTTTCATTACGTAACTTTTTAAGAGGACAAGGGATTATCCACTGTGCGGAGGAGTAATCGGTTTTCGCTCGAAACGTATTTCGTTCGCTCGGTTTTAATTTAAACCGGATTAATTGGAAGTTGTTTTTTTTTTTGTTAATGGAATTTTCGATTTTAATAATGTAATATTTTGCCACACAATGCAGTGGAAACACAATGGATTCTCGTTGGAATATGTTCATGGTTTTGTGAGCTGAGGACAGATGGTCCCAAATTGGTGTTTCGCCCTTTAATATTTACCTGAAGGTCTAATACCTGTTGGGGGATGGGAGAGGCATTGTTGCCGAAGATCGTGGGAAGTTTCTCGTCTTGTAGGGTAGGTCTCGTCCCAAAGGGGGCTTTCATCCGTCTTCCCTTCTACCTAAGAGCTTTTTACCACTCTCTCTCTTCAATATGCTTTTTAGTTTTATTCCCGAATTGATTTCATGAAGAAGTATTGAAGCATTGCGGTTCGATTGGTGTAAAAATTGCGATCGGTTTCGGTGAAAGAGGTGTGTGAACGTTCGAAATTCATCGGCGGTTCAAGAACCATCCTTGATTGCCGTTAAATCCTAATGTCCGCAAGGTCGTCGACCGTGACACGACCATCATTTCCGCCTTTGTTGCGAATTTCGTTATAATTTATCTTCCAACAGCTTACTTTTTTTGTTGCAAACATCTTGTTCTTGCAATAAACACGTCGACAACCCCCAATAAGATCAACATCTTCATTTCGTTTTTTCTTTCAATGTGGGAAAAATGGCTTTTTTGAACGTTAATTAGCGGGAAATATGCGAATTGAAACTAACGATCGGCCTTGGTGTGCGTTCGACGTACACATTTCCATATTGAATTATTTCTCCACCGAAATCGTGTACAAATTTCTGCTGTCGTCGGCAGTTTCAATGGGGCAAATAACTTGATTAATCAGCCTGCCATTTAAAATGCAAATTGACGTTCATTCAGTTTGACATTTATTCAGTTTGACGTTTAGTCAGTTTGACGTTTATTCAATTTGACATTTATTCAATTTGACGTTTATTCAAATGTTGTGTGTTTTGAATCATCCGATATTATGATGATATATATATCTTAGGACACATCTGATTATCTGATTGAATCATCCGTGTGAATTGAAAACATGTTGATTCCATTACACATTCAATTTGACAAGGAGAAAGTAATTTGATTAACTAACCTATTTAAAATGACGTTTATTCAGTTTGACGATTATTCGATATGACATTTATTCAGTTTGACGTTTATTCAAATGTTGTGTGTTTTGAATCATCCGTGCGAATTGAAAACATGTTGATTTCATTGCATATTCATTTTGAAACGAGAAAGTAATTTGATTAACTTAACTAACCTTCTATTTAAATTGCAAATTCAAATCAGATTGACGTTCATTTGAAATGACGTTTATTCAGTTTGACGTGTATTCGATATGACATTTATTCAGTTTGACGTTTATTATGTTTGACATTTACTCACTTTGACGTTTATTCAAATGTAGTGTGTTTTGAATCATCCGTGCGAATTGAAAACATGTTGATTTCATTGCATATTTAGTTTATTTACTTTTACTTCATAACAACAGCTTTATTTTCTCATTTTCTTTTATAATTTGAACAAATTAATGATAATTACGTTTTTTTGTTGTTGTTGATGAATCACTTAACAATAAATGTTAGAATCAATAGTTTCATGTGCGTATTTCAGTTTAAATGAACTTTTGATTGATTCATTATTTTTTTAATCATCTGGTTTCAATTCCACTTTAAATCTCACATTTTTTTTTAATGGACGTTTTTAATTGTGTGTGGTTATAGTACTTTTTTGTTCCGCCGGATCGACTTAATTGGCATTTAAAATGCTAATAAAGCTCGAGCCCCGGAAATTGAGCTTCTTTTTCTGTTCGTCTCGAATCGCGAATTAAAAATGAAGTTTTCATGCATTTTCATAGAGAAATTGGCGGAGGATGAAATTCATATTGTAAAAAAATATGTTAATTTTTAATGATTTTATTGAAATTAATTATTATGTAAATTTTAGTAATAAAATGAAAAAATTATAATACTTTTGCTATAAAATGGAATATACTTTCATTTTAAACGGAAATTTAATGTATTTTCATGTTAAAAACACATATTTTGTAGTAATTAAGCGGTTATTTAAAGCTTAATTTAACTGTCAATCACAGATGGCGTTTCTAAAATTACCAAAGTGCGCGTCTGGATTCGATTCCGAAATGGATTTTCCGAAAGGAAACGGTCTCTCGTTTCCAGTTCGAGCCTCTCGTTTTCATTATTTCCTCTAACGTTGACGGGCCGTGACTCACTAATGGAGGCTAAATTTGTTTTCCCTTTCCAAAAGAGTTTTTCTTTCCTTTTTCTCCTGTGTGCACCGTGAAACGTCGGCACCGAAAACAAACAAAAACTGCTTCTCTTTTCCTCTTTTCCAGTTGCAAAACAGACGCACGTGTTTGCTTTTCCTGCACGCCGTTTTACGACCGCTCTTCCTCTTCTCCACAGTTTATTCCGTAGTTTTTCCTCTTAACAAAATGCGTGCAGTTACGAAAAAATGAAACTAATTGCGTTTCTTTTTCATCGAATTTTCGGTAGTTTTCACGTGAAAAAGGAATTAAAACCGCCATCGAGATTACGAAAAAAACAGCTGGATTTCCGTTCGGGTATTGCTTCCTGTGCACGCGATTCTTTTCAATGCGTTTACACTACTTTCAAACGTTATAGGAAAGGAAATTTATCAATATTTCAAGCGAAAACAGCGCGTTTTCTCATAGTTTTCCGTTGCGATTCGAACCACCTGTGGGTGTTTCGCTCGTTATTCGCAGGTGCAGAATAAAACACGTCATTTCGTCGACTCTGCTTTGAGTCTAATTGGTCAATCGTAGACAAAAATGAATCCAATTGCATAACTTTAATCCATCGTTAATACGTTCGGCCTTGCACCAATCACCGTATCAGGTGAACTTTAATCTTCTGCTTAAATTAATCATTAATCTCCGATTCTTTGATTCTACACACGTTAATAGATGGAGCCACAATCGAATATCTTGAATTTCTCTTTAAATCTATGATAATTACAAGAAGAAAACATCTATAATTTGACACTTTCGTATCGGATTTTTAGAATTGATCGCTCTTTCTGAATGTGTTTTTAGACCAACAATTTTACTGAAAATTTAGTTATATTATTTGTCACTAGATGGCGTAACAATCGAATTCGTATATTTCCATAATTTAAGCTTTTCGTTTGTTTTATTTCACGTGTACTCATGTCTTGTTTCCTTTGTAATTGCAGAATTGAGAGTTAACCATGGATGACGGCCACAGTAGAAGCGTGGAGGAGTGCCTAAACCACTTCAACGCTGATCCGGAGCGGGGTTTGTCGCCCGAGCAAGTGAAGAGGAATCAGGAGAAATACGGACCTAATGGTAAGAATCTTTTGTAATTCTCTTGAGGGGTGGAGTAATTTCGGTTGAATGAAAATGGGAACGAGAAAAGGGGTGGACGAAGTGGAGGGTGAAATTATTTTGTCTTTCATTAACGGACACAAAAATATGGTTTTTGTAGTCGGAGAAATACTTTGTTTCATTTTAATTAAGCTTGATTTTGCTCATTATGAAAGAACATTGTTCTTATTACAACGCTGATTAGTGCAGCTGAAACAATAGTTTTGTGAAGTCTTAATTGATTATTTTATTTACAAGAATCTTTGCATAATATTTGCACGTATTGAATGGAAGAGAAAACGTCTGTGGTTGTTTACAATCTCTTTAAGTTTCGCTGAAGAAGTTATAGATTTACGGTGATTTTAAGCCTAAAGGATGATCCAATTACAATGGTAAACATTGCTCAAGCAGAAATAAGTGTTGTGGAATCAATATTTCGGATTATATTTGAAAATAAGTAAAACTTGTATAAGATTTGAGAGATAATTGCAGCAGTAAATAAAAGTTTTGTAGAGATTGACTGAATTTAATGCGAATCTAGATTAAGATTGGATTCCTCGGTGTCTTTGGAAACTCTTAATTATAGCAGCTAATTGCATTCGGTATAATTCTTGGATTAAGTTCAGAGCTGGAACGGTATTCGTCGTACCGTAAAATGCGGCCCCCGGAATGATATAGCTGTGAATACGAATTCGTATTTGTTGTTGCAAATTAGTGGCGAAAAGTTTTTGGCTCGTTAGTTTAATTATAGTGTCTTTGATGTTAATTTGTAGATTGTGGATACGTTAATTGGTAGATTGTGGATAGAGGAAGTAAGTAGTTTTAGCTGAAGTGCAGCTGCTCCATTCAGGATTGTGTGTGTATTCACGTCGTGGTTTTCGTATATGGGTCAAGCAGGAAGCTTTTGCAGCAAGTTTAGCTGGGTTTCATCCGCCCCACGGATTTATCGAACAAATAACGAGCAAAGCAATTTTCGTCAAACCTCAAAGGCTCTCTCCTCTTCCTTGCTAATTATTTAGCATCGATCGAGCAACAGTTGGCTTTGCATGACAATCAGTGTCCTCGTCCACCCACCACAATTCCACGTTGCAGCTGCAAAAGTTGGCAATTTTCGAAAGATCTGAGCTCTCCAAGTACGTCATTCGAGTCGTCCTGACGACGCGTTTTCGTCCACTCCGTTCTGACCCGTACGCAAAACCAGCCAAGATCACGACACTTTTTCTGCCAACGGACATCACTTTATCCTGTTGCACAAACAGCTTGATTTCGTCCAAAAATAAACTGTCCCTCGGATCATTTCATAACCTTGCATCTCTCTGCACATTCCTTTAATTGTATGCAGCATTTGCGCAAACCGAAACCGTGCGTCAATCAATTTGCATGTAAAAACTTATTGTCTCCGCTGTCTTTTAGGCCGTAAATCGAAAACGTGCCTTAATTGAAGAGGGTCGTTATAGCGAAATGCCGTATAAAGAGGTATGGGTATATACATATATACATAAAGGACTGAAATAAGTCTGAGAAGTCTTAATAATAGTTAAAGTCTTTACGTTTATAACTAATGGTTGTTGTAAAGAAAAATCAAAGAATTTAGAAAGTTGAATCCTGGATAATTTCAAGAGAGTACAAACCACACACCTTGTGTTTGGAATTAAAGTTATATAAACCACTGAATTAAGTCTTAAAAGTGTTTGAAATACAACTGATATGATTCTAAATTTAAAAAATCAATGAATATTCAAGAAGTTGAATCAATTACTGAAACCGGATTATAATTTGCATGCAGTTGTAATTGTAGTGTAAGAGTAGTTTCAAAGCTCTTTATTAATATATGATTCGAACAGGTTTAAGAGCGCTTTATTATCTGTTTCTCTGCGCTTTCGGATTGGAGATAATGCTCATTAATTACTCTAGAGATTTATACGTTTTTTTCTTTCTTGTCGTAGTTGTAGATAAAATGAAACGTTTTTACGAGCATTGCATGCATGTTAACATATTATTAATTAACTCATCGGATTAATGCTTTTAAATTGTTGAAATTGCATGCACGATTACATAATTGTTTCAAGGGTGATTGTCGTGAGTTATTAGATGAATCGTGAAGATAATTCATTAATTAAGTTTACTTAGGAATTGTTAGAATGAAAAGTTGAAGATTTTTCTATTAGGTAATCTTGAAAAGTTAATAAATTTTTAAAAGATTCATAGAAAATTTCATCAAAAATGTTTGATAAACTTATGTAAAAAAAAGTGCAGTTAATGATTTTCATATTAGTTAATATTTTTATTAAAAGTTTATTATGAAATAGAAGCAAATTCTCTTAGAAAATGTATAAAATATTTGGAAAACTTCTCTATATTGTATTCTTAAAACACTGTTGTTTTTGAATGATTATATAATCTTTTCTGTAATCGGAAACGTTTGTACAATAGATAAGAAAATCTGATATATAAACAGAAGTTTTGAACTACTTCAATTTCTGTAGCTTAAGTTACTTTTTATTATGTTCTAATTCAAGTTACAATTTGAACTGTTTTTGTTACAAATAATTTGCAATTTATGTATTAATGAATTGCTTGAACTACTTTATGTTTAATTGATTATTAAGTGTAGAATATGTTTTAAGAAATTTCGATTCTTTCAGTTATATAAACTGAAATATTTTGTCAATTTTGATGAAAGTCTATTTATGATAATCTTTTCACTTTATAATAAGATTTTTGATAAAGTTTAAAACGAAAATTAGTGAAAATAGTATTAGTAATAATAATTTATTAATAATCGAGCAAAGTTTACTATTTGGGAATGAAATAACTTTTGAAAACTTGAAAGATGTTTTCTTGGACAAAAAGGAATGTAATTGTAATTAAAATGTTGAATGTTTATTAAGTTGGAAATGTCCGGATGATTGAGATTTGTTTAATCTTCGTGGTGATTGTTTTCTTTAAGAACATCCTTGTGCTATAACGAGATGAACGTAGTATAAAGATGTCTCTGCGAAGCTGTGATTTAGAAAATGTTAATGTTTACTGCAGCTTCTCCGGTTTCCTTCCTAACTTAGAACGGTGTTGCTTCTTCCTTAACGTGAGCAGCAATTAAAGTCGTAGTGAAATAATAGCAAAGTCTAAACAGACGGTTTTTGTAGTAAACCATTCCGACTATTTATTGTTACCAAATAATCATGTGTGTGTGTGTGTATTTACACACGAGGCGGGATAAGGAAAGCCATGCGGCTCGTATCGTAGAATTTCCTAATCTAATCTTAATTCCCCATTTGCAAACAAACCGGAGCAGCGGCGTTGCGCAAAGCGCGAAGAAGAACCGGAGGAAGAAGTCTTAGAACTAATATTTCTGTTTGTGGACTAACGGTGCGTTTGCTACCTTTCTCGTTCGCATTTCCATAACCAAAGCGGTTTGTTATAAGGCCTGCCTTTGTCTCCCAAAGCGAACTTAGACTTTGTTGGTGGCCTCACGGTCGAGGAAAGAGAGCGGAACGTAGCAGTGCCACGTCATTTCGCCCATTGACGTAATGGAAAACGTCATCGGACGATGTTCGTTCGATTTTATTGCGACTCGATTCGTTGTTTCGAGAAGAAGTTCTTTTTGTTGATTTCACCTCCTCAGGATCGTGCTAAATGCAGCTGATTCTCAAAATAAACAGTTGCATTGTATGTAGGTGTTAACTGGAAGGCGATTTTTGTAGAGGAAATAGTTTTGAAGTGCAAGAAATCGAAAGCTAAATTTCATTTTCTGTAAGATTCTAAAAGTTTATGAATTTCATTTGGTTCAACTCTTTTGCCGTAATCGGGTTTAATACCAAAGATTGATTCATTACTTTTTTGTAAACTTTAAGACGATTTAGTTAACAGTAACACGTTTGAAATATAAGAATTTTCGAAAGAAATCGAAAGCAAAATTTCGTTTTCTGTAAGATTCTAAAGGTTTAAGTCTGAATTTCATTTGGTTTATTGACTTTACAACTCTTTTTGTGATCAGCTTTAATACCAAAGATTGATTCATTACTTTTGTTATAAGATTTGAGATGATTTAGTTAACAACAACACCTTTGAAATATAAGAATTTTCGAAAGCAAAATTTCATTTTCTGTAAGATTCTAAAGGTGTACATCTTAATATCTTTGGTTTATAGTAATAAGACTTCACAATTCTATTATCGTAATTAGTTTTAATACTAAAGATTCATTCATTATTTTTTTTTCTGTGTAAATTTAAGATGATTTAGTTAACAGCTGCACGTTAGAAATATAAGAATTTCATCTTCTGTAAGATTCCGAAGGTTTACGTCTGAATATCTTTGGTTTATAGTAAAAAGACTTCACAATTCTATTATCGTAACTAATTTGAATACAAAAAGAATGATTCATTAGTCCTTTTTATGTAAAATTTAAGACGATTTAGTTAAAAGCAACACGAATTTTCGAAAGAAATCCAAAGCTAAATTTCATTTTCTGTAAGATTCTAAAGGTTTTTACGTCTCAATATCTTTGGTTTATAGTAATAAGACTTTACAATTCGTTTCAGTTTTAATACCAAAGATTGATTCATTATAAGAATTTTCAAAAAAAGAAGCTAAATTTTACTTTCTATTATACATTATAAGATTATAAAGGTTTACAACTAATTCTCTCTGATTCTCAGCAATTAGTTTATAGACTTATTGTTCTTTGTCATGCATTATATTTATAACAAGTAATGCATGATTAATGGATTATTTGTTAATCAGGAGACAGTTGTATTAACCACATTTTGTTGTGCAATGAATCTACGAATTGAATCGGAATTCATCATTTATTAAAATAAGATTCTACAGATTTCCATCTAATTCTCTATGTTTGATAGTAACAATTGTTAACAAATTCCTTTTTATTTTGTTCACGAGAAAACTTTAGAAGTTGAAGAAGTTCCACGAATAAATCGAAAGCTAAATTTCATTTTCCGAAGATCCAAGTTTCTCTAAAATTAGTTTACAACTTTTGTATTCTTAAAAAAAACTGTATGATTAATCCATTGTTTTTTCTTGTCTGTTTCAGAATTGCCTGCTGAAGAAGGTATGTACCACGACCATCGATCCGATGCTACTACTTCCCTGTATATTATTCGTTTTTTGTCATCATTTCCTTGGCTTCTCTATTGGGTTCAATTCATCGTTTCCTGTCCGACAATTGCAGGCTCAAATTCACCGCTTTCTGAGGGAATAAAACACACGAACAGTCTTTGTTCTATCCCCCCCCCACCACCACACTCAAACCGATGGAGAAAGGTTGTTGTCGGTGTTTTTTCCTTCACACCCGTGCTGCTGCATCTTCTCTTTCAATTCATCCGCCGTGTATCGATTGTGTAATGATGTCGGGTTTCAGGAATGATGTGGCCTGGAATTTTGTATTCGTATTGCAGCCGTCGGTGGTGGCGGAGCGGAAAAACATGTGCACACGTTTATGCTACATACATGTGTGTATATGTGGGTCACAGCTCGTTTTCCTGAGCATTTCCTTCGTGCATGTTCATTTTCCTCCGAAGCTGGTTTTGATTGATTGATTGATGGGAAGTCGGGGAAATTTAAATGCTAATGGATTTTTTTGTTTTTTTTTGGTATTCCCTGGAAAGTTTCAGGAATTTGCTTGGAGTTTTTCCAGGCGCTTTTCACACAGCGTCCACTTGATTTTCTACAGCGGGGCGGATATTATTTACAAGTCTTCATTACGCATGGAAATCAATCAACGTTTCATTGTAATCCAATATTTTCATCAAGTTATTTCAATCACATTGATCTCAAGTTTTCTCGAATAATCAATTTGATTATATAAACGTTAAATAGCTTCATCCAATTTCAAAAACTTACTTTTAGTTTATTTTGAATAACTACTTTATTATATTGTTTCCATTGAAACTGTAAATCTTTTAAGTTTGTGTTGTTTCTCAATCAATTTTCAATGAAATTAGTAAAAATGATTTGCGTTTTCATTAATAATATGAAATCTATTGTATAAAACGTTACTTTTCAATAACTTTTACTTAAATTTAAAGAAAATTATAACTCTTCTTGAATTACTCTTGACATTAAGTAAAGAAATTTTTATTAAAATAGTTATATTCTTTCTTCAAATTTGTAAATTAAAAAAGTTTTAGCATGTTTCTAATGCAAAATATTTTTTGTTATTATTGAGATCTTTGTTTAGATTTGATTGATAATTTGAAAGTTCAACAAAGTTTTTCGATTGGAAATAATGAAATTGAACATTTCTTTTATGGACGATGTACGAGTTTATATATTTCTGTTATGTAAAATACGATATTTTGGACGATTACAAAAGAGTGTTTCAGCAAAAAGGCAAGTTAAAATTAGATTTTTTGATGTTTGGATGGAAGTCAAAGAGGTTTATGTATTTTTACATTCTTTATCTGTGCCAATTGGTATAGTTAGAATTTCAGTAAATTCCAAAGGTTGAATATGTCTACGATGAGTATTAGCTAAAATCTTTAAAGCTAAATTTAGAAGTTTTAACAATAACTTTGAGAAGAAATCCATTCAGAAATAATGTTCGATTCAAGCTATAATTAGTAGTTTTCATGATTGTTGTTGTTAATTTAAGCTGCAAATCTTTGAGAAGAAATCCATTCAGAAATAATGTTGGATTCAAGCTATAATTAGTAGTTTTCATGATTGTAGTTGTTAATTTAAGCTGCAAATCTGTGAGAGGAAATCCATTCAGAAATAGCATTTAATAGTTAGATTTAAGATATAATTAGTGGTTTTCATGATTCAATTTGGATTGAGAAAAATTACGTAAATTTGTGTTGATTCAATGGAAATTGAGAAGTGTTTAATGATTATGAAATTGTTTAAAGTTTAAGCGAAAAAAGTTAGGTAATTGTTTGTTCGAAGTCAACATTTGCAAGATTTTTTTTCTTTATATAATTAAGTACTTAATCAAGAGAAATGTGTAATTATGTTCGACTTAAGCTAAAATTAGAAGTTTTTTTTTTCTTCTACTTTTAATAATTACTTTTTGATACATTTGGGTAGTGCATTTATCCGACGAAGGAAACCGTTAATCACAATCAAATTACACGTTCAATTGGCTTAAAAATAAATGCCAGAAGGAAGCTTCCAATGAGATTTTGTGTTTGTTAATTGATGAAATTTTTGATGTTCGGAATGATTTGTTTCCTTGTGTAATGAAACTTTATATAAATCGATTGAGCGAATTCGTGGAAATTTATGTTTTCCAATATTCCGCACATATTCCGTTATCCTTTCCGAGAAATTGGAGTATCTATTCCGAGTTGATTTGTTAGTTCTTCAGTTAGTTTTTACAGGTGAACATACTTGTTTGCTTTCTCAAGATGCGCGCAATCGTCGAAAGGATGTCGATGTTCTTCCTTCTTTTCCCTTGGCTGCTCTTGGGTATTTCGTGAAATAGTTTCGTTCGAGGATCTGTTTTCCGCACGAGGAATCTTCGTGCATGAAAATGTCCGGTTTTTTTGCTGTAATTGAAAGAAAGATATTTCGTTGCTTCGGAAAATGCATCACATTTCCAGCTCTACTTTATTCGATTTTACACTCTTTCAAAAGTATTTATATCTTATTTGTCTATAGTCATCTTCAAGATGATTGAACAATCACAATTTTCTTAAAGTTTATCAAGCACTTCTTTAGAAATTGTCTTCGTAATTCATTAGAAGACTTCTTTGGAAATAGATTCTTGATGAGGATCCACATGTGTATCATTGTTTTAGATGTCGTTAAGATGATTGAACATTAACAATTTTCTTAAGGTTTATCAAGTAATTTGAGTACTTCTTTAGGAATTGTCTTCGTAATTCATTAGAAGACTTCTTTGGAAATAGATTGTTGATGAGGTTCCATATTTGTATCATTGTTTCAGATGTCTTTAAGATGATTGAACAATCACAAATTTCTTTAGGTTTATCAAGTAATTTGAGTACTTCTTTAGGAATTGGCCTCGTAATTCATTAGAAGACTTCTTTGGAAATAGATTGTTGATGAGGATCCACTTGTATCATTGTTGTAGATGTCTTTAAGATGATTGAACATTAACAATTTTCTTAAGATTTATCAAGTAATTTGAGTATTTCTTTAGGAATTGTCCTCGTAATTCATTAGAAGACTTCTTTGGAAACCTTCTTTCTTCATTAACTTCTTTGGAAATCGTTTTTAGTTGAAAATGTTGATGCCACATTATATCATTATTTTAGTTGTCTTCAAGATCATTGAACAATTATAATTTTCTTATAGTTCATCATGTAATTTCATTACAATTTTGGGAATTATAATAATATAAAGATTCACCATACATTTGTAAAGCCTTTCCATTAGTTTTCAACACGTATTTCTTCAATTCAATCTATTCTGGAAAATGGTCTTTTATCCCAAAAATTATTCCTCAAATCATTGTGTTTTTCCAACGTCAATTCTATTCGATTACAGCTTTAAGTTCTGTGTGAAGTTTTCTGTCCAAAAAACATTGATTTCACTACAGACGAGAGACGGACTTTGGGTCCGCAGGTTTATCGCAATGGATCGATTTCTTTTTCAGATTAAACGACGCTTGAAATTCTATCCCATCTGTTTCTTGTTTTGACTGAAAACCATTATGTTTATATTCCATTTACCGAATGTTTGATTAGAATTGAAAATTGCTTATTTGGAAACATTAAATGTTGAACGTCATCAACATTGAAACATTAAACATTTCTTGTTTTTAATTATCAAATGTTGGGATTTCCTGGGTTTTAAGTTCAACTTTTCCTTTCATTCTGTTGTATAATTTCATTCTTTTTACAAACTTTTATGAACTTTTTGTAGAATGCGAATGGATGGGACGAGTTTCATTTTCATGCGTGGTATTCCCAAAGATGTTTGTAATTAAATTCCTGGTAATTCTAGGGAAAATAAACATTCGTTTGTTTGTAACTTGCTCATAAAATTAATAATTGTATTTACTTTAGCAGCGAGTTTTCTGTTGAATTTAGAGTTTCTTCTAAAATGTGTTTATTTGTTAATACTTTTGTTGGGAAGTTCTGTTAATTTTCGTCGAATTTGTAGCAATTTGCCTCCTATTTCCTATAATTGATATCCTTTCATACGAAATCTTTATTGTTACATGCAAAACTTATGCAATGTATTTTCTGTTTCAGGCAAATCAATATGGCAGTTAGTTTTAGAACAATTCGACGATCTTCTAGTCAAGATTTTGTTATTAGCCGCTATTATTTCATTCGTAAGTATTACATTTTAGGATTGATTCGATCAATTTTCTATCAATTCCTGCAACAGTTTCAAAATGGGAAAAGTGAAGTAACAGCAACGTGCGTGGCGTGTATTTAATTTTCTTTTGATTTAAAATACGTTTTCTTCCTCCCCCCCTGTGCGTTGCTTATCTTTTCGCCGGTTTTAGTTTATAAAGGCCACGTGCGCATTGAAATAGAACTTTAGTGTTTGAGCTGTCGGAGCCAGTCTATAAAAATATATTTTTAAAGTCGGCACACATTATTCGGAAGCTCTATTTTATTTTCGACATTATAATTTTCAATTTACGACCGATAAAAGGATCCGTGTTGCAATAACAATTTGCCAATTCGTTTTCTTTCTTCTTCTTCTTCTGTTTTTTTTTTGCATGCCTGGATGGGTGGGTGGGTGTGTGTATTTCCGATTTATTGACTCGAGATGCGAAAGAATCTTATACACTCTTTGTTCGAATCTTATCCTCTGTCGTAAAAACGGTGTAATTTACCCTGAAGTATTTATGTTTACTTGGGTCTATTATGTTGTGAAATGCAAGTAATTGGCAATTGTATAAGTTACATAAAGTGCAAGTACTTTTCGGTATTGTCTACACAAAATACTCGTCAAGTATTTGACTTTTGAAATTAGTTTAACAAGATCGCAATGATTATAGACAAACGGGAGGAAGATATAAATAGGTATTGCTGTAGCAGTTTTGCAAGTAATTGTAAATTGTACTTGTATAAAGTAAAAGTATTTTACCGAGTTGTCTGCACAAAATACTAGTTAACATTTGAAATTAGATGTTGATACAAGAATAACTTTCTGTTAATGATGTAAGAAAGTTTTGAAACTGTGATAGGAATAGATACTTTCGTGATGTATAAATAAGTATAGTTCTTCTAATGATTGATGTATCTGTTGTATAGGTTCTCGCCTTGTTCGAGGATCATGAGGACGCCTTCACCGCTTTCGTAGAACCATTCGTCATCCTGCTCATCCTCATCGCCAACGCAGTCGTCGGTGTCTGGCAGGAAAGGAACGCTGAATCTGCCATCGAGGCTCTGAAAGAATATGAACCAGAGATGGGCAAGGTCATCCGTGGCGACAAGTCCGGTGTCCAGAAGATCCGTGCCAAAGAAATCATTCCCGGTGATGTCGTCGAGGTGTCCGTCGGTGACAAGATCCCAGCCGACATCCGTCTGATCAAGATCTTCTCCACCACCCTGCGTATCGATCAATCCATCCTGACCGGAGAATCCGTTTCCGTCATCAAGCACACCGACGCTATTCCAGACCCGCGCGCCGTCAACCAGGACAAGAAGAACATCCTGTTCTCCGGAACCAACGTCGCCGCCGGCAAAGCCCGCGGTATCGTCATCGGCACCGGCCTCAACACAGCCATCGGCAAGATCCGTACCGAGATGTCCGAAACTGAAGAGATCAAGACCCCACTGCAACAGAAGTTGGACGAGTTCGGTGAACAACTGTCCAAGGTAATCTCCGTCATCTGCGTCGCCGTCTGGGCCATCAACATCGGTCACTTCAACGATCCCGCTCACGGTGGATCCTGGATCAAGGGCGCCGTCTACTACTTCAAAATCGCCGTCGCTCTCGCCGTCGCCGCCATCCCCGAAGGTCTTCCAGCCGTAATCACCACTTGTCTCGCTCTGGGTACCCGCCGTATGGCCAAGAAGAACGCCATCGTCCGCTCTCTGCCATCCGTCGAAACCCTTGGTTGCACCTCCGTCATCTGCTCCGACAAGACCGGTACCTTGACCACCAACCAGATGTCCGTCTCCCGCATGTTCATCTTCGAGAAGATCGAAGGCAACGACAGCGCTTTCCATGAGTTCGAAATCAGCGGATCCACCTACGAACCGATCGGCGAAGTTTTCCTCAAGGGACAAAGGGTTAAGGCCTCCGAGTACGAAGGTCTCCACGAATTGGGAACCGTCTGCGTCATGTGCAACGACTCCGCCATCGATTTCAACGAGTTCAAGCAGGCCTTCGAGAAGGTCGGCGAAGCCACCGAAACCGCTCTGATCGTCCTCGCCGAGAAGATGAACCCCTTCAATGTGTCCAAGTCTGG
>JAFMTC010000869.1:316917-328178 GCA_018845635.1 Nicrophorus orbicollis | reverse complement strand
GATCGGTCGGTGATTGCTCGTACATTCGAATACGAACAATCCCTCAACGGATGCACCTCGAGAAGGTTTTCGCACAGACGGTCTTGCCATTCTATGCTATTCACTGCGAACATGAGTAACATAGAATGGCCTGGTATTAATACCTTGCATCCATACACATAACGAAGAAAGAAGCTGGAAGAGAAAAACATGGGAAGAAATACAATTACTCACATATGATCAACATGTACGAAACCGTGGCGTTTCAATTTCCACTTGAAACTAATAGAAAAGCCAGGATTTTTCACTGATTACATATACTAATTGCAATGATGTTAACTTAAGAAAGCTCCGCGCACAACTGTGACCAAGTGGCGCTGCGATCGCACCAACAGGTGCACCTCAGTTTTATTGTTTGCAATAAAATTGCATTGGTATCAATGTTAAACTATTGAAAATGGGAGGAGCTAAAAGCGCGTCCTTTCGCCATTTTGGAAGCCACCGAAATTGCAATTAATTAACGCCAATTTCTCAATTACTAATTATTGCAGAGCAACGAAATCTCAACACGACCTACGCAATCGATTGGCGAACAAATTAGGAGACTTCCCATGCAATGCGAATATTTTTTGTTTAGGAAATTGTTTAATTACTAACCCAAAATCCAGTTAGTTCTGTGATGAATCAATTACTAATGAAGATTTACTTGAAGCGTAAGGGAATTGTCTGGATTTGATTGAGATACACAGCAATTTGAAAATTCAAAGTGGAAGCACACGTCGTTTCATTGACAGCCGAACATCTAATGAGCGTCCCTCTCGAGAGTTTCGCGCAGACGCAGCAGGTGTTACCAACCAATTTTGATAAAATTAATTAAATCTCCATCTAAATTTATTAATTGCTATTAGTGCAATAACTGTTAATATTAAAATGAGTTTGTAATACAACGTTTATTTAATGTGTTTCTTTGTACCCTACAAATATAACTTTCTTAAATATAAGTTAATTAATAAAAAAAATATCATAAATGTTCAACAAACAGCAAACATTAATTACTACTCGTCTTCTTTTTCTTCTGTTTCTTATCCTCCACGGCTTGCTTGTCCAGCTGCAACCTCTTCTTCTTCAGGAGCAAAGCCTCCTTGCTCTTTGACTTCTTCGTGATCATCATGTCCTTGTAGATCTTCCTGTATTTACCCTTGATCATCTTCTCACGCAACTTGTAATCCGCACGATCCTCCTTCAGCTTGGTCCACGGCTTCTCCTTGACAACTACGCCAGCTTTAACAGACAACTTCGATTTCTGCAAAAGAAAACGTAGATTTAAAATCAAGAAATTGAGTTTTTAGATTATTAAGAAATTACCTTGGGTTCCTCAGATTTGTATCCGTCTTCCATCATAATATCGTCGGGATATTCGTCCTCCTCAGAGTCCTCGTTAATATCCTCATCGTCTTCGTTGTCGGAAACAGCAGCGTCTGATAGCTCGGCTTCATCTTCGGAGACAATCTCGTTGTGCATCTTCTCGAGAAGCTCAGAGTCGTAGAGCGCCTTCTCTTCTGGTGGAACGTAACTGTCTTCCCTGAACTTATCGACGAATGGTGAGAGATGCGGAGGAAGGACTGCTCCGATGAAGTACTTATTCACAGGCAACAGTTGACGCGCGTTGACGCTGTCGAAGATCCATTGCGGTTGGATGTAATACCTGGAGATGTACTGTTTATCCTTCATAGGTCTGTCCACGATTTGATGGGTGATGCTCTCATCATCCTCATTGAAAGAGGACCCAACGAAGAGAGATTTATCCCAAGAAACCTCTCCACCGAAGCAACGGATCAGGAACACCAAATTCTCTCTGGGAACTTCACGATTCAAGAAGAATTTCAACCCCTTGAAAAGCGACTTCAATCCTTTGACAGCCTCAGCCTCTTTACGGATTTCCTCCATCTTCTCCGGATTATCAATATCTGTGAATTCGTCCAGATTCACGTCATCCTCGTCGGTACCCGTTGAAGTCTTGGAAAGCGGCAAATTCAAAGCAGCAACGCGCTCCGAAACAAACACTTGCTCATCCACCAACTTCTTATCCTCATCAGATTGATCATCGATGCAAGAGAATTTCGGTGGATAGAACAAATTTAAACCACTGTACAACCTGAAGTTGACGAAACCCAAAAGCACGATGTAGAAATCAACGAATGTGGACATCAATTTAAAATCGACTTCGTTCCTCTGCTGCGGCTCAAAACCGTACTGATGAGGCACGATCCATGTGATTGTTTGTCCCTTAATCTCGGCTTGGAAATAGTAACCTTTGATTGAGACGAAGACTTTCCTCAGTGATTTAGATTCAATGATGGCATGTAAGAATTCTGTTGTTAATCTGCGGCACATCGCTGACTGGTCTTTGGGCAAATGTTTCATGGAGGGAAAACTGCTGAACAGGAAGCACAATGTCAAGCAATCATCCAAATCCCTCAAGGCGTCGATGAATGTCGGGTATCTTTCTTTGACGATGTGATCGAGTTGCACTTTGGGGAATTTGTCCAACAGTCTGCTGACTGTTTCCTTATCCCTGATGGCCTTCGCTTTGGCAACTTTCTTCGAGATCACCCTCATGGAACGAAGCCTCCAGATGTTCGGTTCATTCATCAGGAACTGGATGTCTTTGATGTGGTACAGGGTCTTGATGGTGGTGTCACCTCTTTGGGCGCGCTTCCTGTTCCTTGGCTCCCTCGGGTAGATGCCTTTCAGAATGCATAGTGTTCTGAATGTGTTCATAGACACTTGCAACTTACGAATCGCCTTTCTGCGTGATATGTAAGTTGCTCCCTCACCGGACTCAAACTATAAATGAAATTATTACATATTTATTAATTTCAACAAATTATTTTGTAACGAAACGCCTAGTATTTGAACATTATATTTACCTTCTTCTTGCGTGGCCCTGCCATTTCGTATTTCTATGGAGTTCAATCACAGCCTTTGGAAAAACTAACACAACGTTCCTTCGTTTGTAAACACGTGCCTCGACTAAAATATAGGTTAGGTTCTTTGTTACTTTAGTAAGCGCCCTCTAGTTTACTAAACTCTTCAGTAACTTCCATCAACTTAAATTTATAAATTAATTAATTAAACAATAAAGTATTAATTAATAAATGATTACACATCATTACAAGAATCTACTAAAACATACAGATTAAAAAACTAAAAAATATAAATAGCGTAAAAGAAGTAGCCTATATTAAAACTAGTTACTGTTAACTGATTCAGTATTTCCAAGTTAAAGTTAACTATTACTTAACTCTAAAAATCTTTTCATATAATTACTAATTATTCGTATACAAATTAACTAATTATACTATTCAATTTAATTTAAAAATGATACAACTGTAAAGTTTGTTACGTTATTGATTTTCAAATTTTAAAACTGTGATGCGGATGATGAAACCTTGGATGAATGAGCGTGTCGCTAACGAAATTCCGGGAATATCGGGTTATCGATTAATGCGAAGATTTGAATGGGATAAGAGTGTGGGAGTTGTATGTGTATCTCTTCTGGAAATTGGAGTGTTGAATGAATGTGTTGAATTGAATGCGTACAAATTTCTAGAAAAGTTGTACGAATTTCTGGGAACATCCAGGCTATTGATTATGAATGTGAATGGAATACATGTGTTCTGCTGCGTCTCGCAAATTCTGATAAAGCTTATACGCATTTGGGTAATGCAAACCGATGTCCCTGAAGAAAGTTTGTGAGACTCGTTACACGTTTATTACGTGAATCCATCCATCTTCATTGTTAGTAGAATAATTAATGAGTAATTTTGTTGGATTATTCTTCATTTTTCTAATAATATATTTTTTTGTTTAATTTCAAAACTATATAACATTTTACATATTTTTTTGAAATTACTTAAAAATATCAATTTATTACGCATTTTTTTGATATAACTTTCGTTATTTAATGATAATTAATAATGGAGAAACGCCGATTTTTCTATTTGTCTTAAACTTTAATTAAATTACATGATAAAAACTCATCACAGTTAAATTTATAAACAAAAGTACAGCCTTATTGTTGATTCATTTCTTGTTGATCTAAGTTGAACTTTGATGTGAAATGCAGAGCTTACGAAATGCGTATCAGGAACTACTTGTTGATGAAGGATTATAATGTGTTTGCACATGTGAAGTGCTTTTCCCATTTCGACTTAGTCTATCTGCATATAAGTATGGAAGGATTAAATGGGTTACGTCACGGAAATGTCAAAAAGCGAAGGATAACAATCGAATGAGGAATTACTTGTTGAGAAGATTTAGGATTATCGTGTGTGAACTTGTAAGTGCTTTTCCCCATTTCATCTTAATCTATCTATATAAAAGTAAGGGAGGATTAGATGGGTTTTTCGAAAATAATCACGTTGCTTGATTACGTCACGCGCTTTATGCAAAGCGTCACGTAAGGAAGGACAATCAAATGAAAACAAGGTAATGAAACACATTTTAGGATTTACTTGTTGAGTAGATTAAGGTTTGTCGTGTGCACATATGATGAAGTGTATTTCCCATTTCTTTTTAGTTCATCTGTATATGAGGAAAGATTGGATGCATTTCTTGTTTTTTTTTTCGGAAATAATCACGTAGGTTGAAGACGTCACTTGCTAATCCAAAGTGTCGCTGAAATGTCAAAAAGTTAATGACAGTAGTCAAATGTTAAAAAGCTAAGGATAGTAATTAGATGTCTAATAGGTAATGAAACACATTTTAGGAACTACTTGTTGAGTAGATTAAGATTTGTCGTGTGCACTTACGATGAAGTGTATTTCCCATTTCGTATTAGTTTATCTGTATATGAGGAATGATTGGATGCATTTCTTGTTTTTTTTTTCGGAAATAAGTTGAAGACGTCACTTGGTAATCCAAAGTATCATGGAAATGTCAAAAAGTTAATGACAGTAGTCAAATGTCAAAAAGCTAAGGATATTAATTAATTGTCAATATGATAATGAAACACATTTTAGGAACTACTTGTTGAGTAGATTAAGATTTGTCGTGTGCACATATTATGAAGTGTATTTCCTATTTCATCTTAGTTCATCTGTATATGAGGAACAATTGGATGCATTTCTTGTTTTTTTTTTCGGAAATAAGTTGAAGACGTCAGTTGGTAATCCAAAGTGTCATGGAAATGTCAAAAAGTTAATGACAGTAGTCAAATGTCAAAAAGCTTAGGATAACAATTAAATGTCAACAAGGTAATGAAAAACATTTTAGAAACTATTTATCGAGTAGATTAAGGTTTTTCGTGTGCATATATGATGAATTGTATCTTGTTTATTTTTCAGAAATAATCACGTAGGTTGAAGACGTCACGTGGCGATCCAAAGTGTCACAGAAAAGTCAAAAAGCTAACGATAAGAGATAGTATAAGGAACTACTCGTAGAATGGATTTAAGGATTATCCTGTGTGACCATTTTATGAAATGTATTTCCCCATTTCGACTTAATCTTAATCTATATATACATAAATAAGGAAGGATTAGATGGGTTTTTTGAAAATAAACATGTAACTTGATAATATCACACGGTGGTCCAAAATGTCATGGAAACGTCAAAAAGCTATGGACAATAAACGTCAAAAAGACTATGAGGAACTACTTGTTGACGAGATTAAGGATTATCGTGTGATTTGTATAATATAAGAAGTTGGGTTTTTCGAATGTAATCACGTTGGTGATTACGTCTTGCGGAGATCCAACGTGTCAGGGAAACGTCAAAAAGCGATTTTTCGATTTGCATACTGACAAGGGAAGCAGTAGCAGCAGCCGGGGTGGAGAGAGGTTCGAACCCCTAGGAAAAAGGGATGAAGACCTCTGGAGGGAGCGAGAGACGGAGTGCACGTCGCGCACGATCCGGAACCTTCGACGCCGACGCCGAGCGTCGCAATTTGTACCATGGGAGGCGCCATTCGGAATATACGGCGTATGCGTGCTATCGATTTGCACCGCGCACACCGAGTACCATACATTCATGCAACCACGTAACATTCGGCAAAAGCCATCGTCCATCCAAGGAGCGAAGAGGTCGCACCACTTGGCTCTCTCTCTCGGCATCTTTGAAAAACAAACAAAAAAAAATCGCGCGTGCAGTTTCTCGACGAAAACCACCCCCAGACGAAACTTCGAATTCACACCGGAAGGAACTAACTTCGAACTTCAGATGAGTGCGAGTGCGGCGTGAGTGCGTGATGAGTGAGGAGTGCGTGAAGATGCCTGAGGAGATGCTGCGCCGACCGAGACCTTCGCTCCTGGACGAACAAGAGTCCACCTGAAGAAAAGCATCAGGTAATCATTTCCTCGTACCTGTCACAAGCGTCATCGGAGAGCAGCACTTGACGTTTCGTTTTACGCTCATTTTTTTTTGTTCTCTCTCTCTCTCTCGCTCGCTTCATAATCCGCGTGACGTCACGGCGTCGGGACGCCGTGCGCTCCGGTTGGCGCCGGGGAGTCAAGGTCTGCTTGACCTCAGACACGAAATTTACAAGCAAATTGGATCGAGTATATACACCTATACACACTCAAATATATATGACATTCCCTCCCTTCGCCCTTTTTATTTACCCGACGGAAGAAGCCCTGAACCACCTGCAATACGTCCATCCCCCATCACGACTTGAAGACAGAATTGCGACACTGAAACGATTGAAATTCGAGGACGTCTCCTCCTCCTCCATCATCTTTTTTCCTTCACTTCTCCTGCAACAACTGAAAAAAATCTCTCTCCCGTGTTGTTGCAGAAGCCCCGAGTTTGCGTAATGGCTTATTTTTCAATTGCAGGCAATCTCGCGGCGGCGGCGGCGGTGGAGGCGGCATTTCCAAAGAGATCCTGAGAGGAGAGGATCCAATGCGAAGTTGATTTCCGTCAGGTCATGTTGTTGTCGCTGCTTCTTCATCTGCTGCTGCTGGAGGTGATCGGAGATTCGAAGTGAAAGATGTGCCCGAAGTCGGAGAACCGCAGGACCTTTCCGAAGGCGCCTAACCTGGACATACTGTTAGTATTTTCATAAATCTTACAGCTTCAGTGCTGAAAATAATCTTATTATACTTTATTTCAACCAAAAACTACATTCTTATTTCATTTACATTTAGCATTTCAATTTCGTTTTCCACTTTTTAATGCAATTTATAATGATAACTATACAATATTTGTAAATTTTAAATATATTTCATCTTAAAATATTGTTTCATTTTTTCACAAAATCTTTACAATTTACAAATTTATATAAATTCCAATAAATTATCACTAAAAATATTATAAAATTCATATTTTTTCTACTCCATTTCTTCTTTAATTAGGGAAACTATTACATTTTTTATACACTCTTCAATACACTTTACCCAGAAATTCTCTTAAGATATTATAAAATGAATTGCCTTTACTAATCTGTACTTTATCATATAAAGTCTTTGATAATCATTACTTTAAGAATATTTCCAAATTAAGTCTATTTCTGTTCAAATTGAGAAACAAACTTCTAATTAAAACCACTATTATTTTAAACGTATTTCTTTGAAACAAACTTTTATTACTACTTTTGTAATTGGTTTATAATTATAAACTTGAATAGAAAATTACATATTTTACTTGAAATATTAAGAACTAGTCTTTACTTTTTAAGATTTCGATTGAAGAAAAACTGATATTTCATAAATCAAAATCTTATAACTAAAATATTAACACTTAATTAACGTTTCAACAGCGAAATTGAATACAAACTTCAACATAATTGTAACTAAAGTTAATTTAAAGATAATCCTTAGAATATTTCCAAATTTAAGTCTATTTCTGTTCAAATTGAAGAAACTAACTTCTAATTAAAACCACTATTGTTTTAAACGTATTTCTTTGAAACAAACTTTTGTAAATGGTTTATAATTATAAACTTGAATAGAAAATTATAAATTTTACTTGAAATATTAAGAACTAGTCTTTACTTTTTAGGATTTCGATTGAAGAAAAACTGCTATTTCATAAATCAAAATCTAATAACTAAAATATTACCATTTAATTAACGTTTCAACAGTAAATTTGAATACAAACTTTAACATAATTGTAACTAAAGTTAATTTAAAGATAATCTTTAGAATATTTCCAAATTTAAGTCTATTTCTGTTTAAATTAAGAAACAAACTTCTAATTCAAACAACTATTGTTTTAAACGTATTTCTTTGAAACAAACTTTTATTATTACTTTTGTTATTGGTTTATAATTATAAACTTGAATAGAAAATTACATATTTTACTTGAAATATTAAGAACTAGTCTTTACTTTTTAAGATTTCGATTGAAGAAAAACTGCTATTTCATAAATCAACATCTAATAATTAAAATATTAACATTTAATTAACGTTTCAACAGCGAAATTGAATACAAACTTCAACGTAAAGTTAATTTAGATCAAACTGAATAGAAATTGTCGAATCAGCATTCAGAAAAATGGAAGGAAACGAATCTTTGATAAAAATTTAACACAGGCTCGACAATATCTCTTTCACGTTCGTTCCGATTTTGTAACGAACACAATGCATACATTATGAAGCAAATGCGATATCTATTTAGAAGAAATTCTAGACTATCAGACATGCCACACAACAATAACTTCATGACCTTTATTAAATATGTATTTCCATACATCAATTCGCGTTTTGTCCAACATTTCTCGTTGCTAATAAAACTCGACGTATCACATCTAATATTTGAATAAAATATGAGAGAAATAACGTAATTATTGTTACAATATTGAAATATTTACGTATGTTTATATGAGAAAACGTTTGGTTTTTTTATCATCAATACAAATTAAGTTTTTGGCTCTCTCTAAACTCATTTCAAGGGAAATCTAAGCAAGTTTATTAAAGTTTACTTTAACTTAATTATTATTTAGTTCGCAAATTATTTGAAGCTTTCACTGAAATAAGTTTTGTTACAATTTACTCTATTGCAATGTATTCAAACTTAATTAATTTATTGATTAACTCAGCAAAAAAAGTGTAATTTGGTTGTGAATGAAAGAATGGATTATCCTTAATGAATCTTGTAATGTAATTAGACTTATCGTACTCATCATACTTTACGTGAATAAATCGCATTACCTTCAAGTAGACAATCATTTGTGACAAATTGAGACAATTGTAGACAAACTATGTGGTATTTAAGTATGGAAAATGAGTGAAAGAAAATTTGGTGTACGAAAAGTGTTTATTTCGACATCAAACTTTTACGTCCATTTGCACTTTTATCCGGGAAAGCTTCGTTGCGAGAGGTATTCAAGCTAATTACTATTGTCGAGTCGGAGAAGTGAAGCTCTCCCAGCTCCGGTCTGCAAGTTTGTCACTTAAGACGGAGCAGAGTCTTTTTAATGCATAATTTACTAATATTTCCATTCGCTTTCTTCGTTTCACACCAAAACGCTATGCTAATACACCCAACGTCTTTACAATCTTGAAATATTATCACACTTATGGAAGAGTACATAGATTTTGATGTAAAATTTAAAATTACATCAAAGAAAAAATTGAGTTTTTTTTGCAGAAAAGTTTATGAATATTGAACAAAATTATGAATACACAAATCTCATATTTGTATAGAATATTTCAATTAATTTATTCCATATTTTAATTATAAGTTAACTTGATTTTACGACGATTTTTGTAAAGAAAGAATACTGATTTTACATGAATTTTATATACAAATAATTACAATAATTCTTCATGTAAAACTGATCTACAACTTCATTCTTAATCTAAATGTGTAGTGAGTATCAATATTGCAGATTTATTCGTTATTTCAACTATAAATTAACTTCATTTTATGACATTTTATTTAACAAATTTTCACTGAAATGTGAAGACAAAATATCTTGAATTTACATGTATTTTATATACAAATTATTATAATAATTCAGTGTACAATTTTCATGTAAAACAGATCTAAAACTTCATGCTTAATCTAAATGTGTAGTGAGTACCAATATTGCAGATTTATTCGTTATTTCAACTATAAATTAACTTCATTTTACGACATTTTGTTCAACAAGTTTTCACGAAAACGTGAAGAAAAAATATCTTGAATTTACATGTATTTTATATACAAATTATTACAATAATTCAGTGTACAATCTGCATGTAAAACAGATCTACAACTTCATTCTTAATCTAAATGTGTAGTGAGTATCAATATTGCAGATTTATTCGTTATTTCAACTATAAATTAACTTCATTTTACGACATTTTGTTCAACAAGTTTTCACGAAAATGTGAAGAAAACATTTCTTGAATTTACATGTATTTTATATACCAATTAATATATGAATTCAGTATAACAATTTGTATGTAAAACAGATCTAAAACTTCATTCTAAATCTAAATGCACTACACAGAGGATCAATATTTCAGATGTTTGTGGTTGCATGATCCAATTCAATTTTTTTTGTTGTTTCTTTCCATATTTTTCTATTATTATTGTCTCGTTGTCTCGTCTTTAATTGATTTTCATTCTATGTTTGATCGAATGCCAGGAAATCCAGTTTGTATCCACCAAATTGTAGCTTGTTTAGTCTATTTCAGGAACGTAATGGTTTTATTGTCGTTCGTATTCTATATACTTTCGTTTAGAGAGTTATTTATTGGCGTTTACTCGATACTAAAGTAATAATTTATGTAATCGTCTCATTTTCATTTAGTTGTATGATTTATTACATAAGTAACATAGATTATTTTCGGTAAATGCGTGTTTTTTTATTATATAAATCTATTCGTTAAATTCAAGTGAAAAATCTTGTTTTTTTTACTATTCTTCAAAGATTTACAATACATTCGATTTGAGCACTTTATTTTAACTAATTTAGTGATCAATTATCAAATATTTCAATTTGAATTTTATACATTGAAGTATTCAAAGTTGGGAGCAAAATGAATTTTAAAAATTACTTTAAAATACATTAATTCGTTTTTTATTTATATAGAAATTATATTAATTTTACATTTACGAAATTAACTTTGGATTTGTATGATTTTTTACAAATTTAAACTATGAAAGATTGTCAAAAAAAGTCCACAAAATACGGTTTTGTAGATTTACGTTTAATTACTTTTGAATTTATGAAATTACCTACATTTTCCTATGATTTTTTACCACTTTAAACTATGGAAAACTGACAAAAAAGTCCACAAAATACGGTTTTGTAGATTTACATTAAAATTACTTTTGAATTTACGAAA
>JAFMTC010000869.1:292006-316447 GCA_018845635.1 Nicrophorus orbicollis | reverse complement strand
CAAAAAAAAGTCCACAAAATACGGTTTTGTAGATTTTCGTTTAAATTACTTTTGAATTTACGAAATTAACTTCATTTTCCTATGATTTTTACAACTTTAAACTATGAAAAATTGACAAAAAAGTCCACAAAATATGTCTTTGTAGATTTACGTTTAAATTACTTTTGAATTTATGTAATTAACTACATTTTCCTATGATTTTTTACATCTTTAAACTATGGAAAATTGTCAAAAAAGTCCACAAAACACGTTTATGTAGATTTACATTAAAATTACTTTTACATTTAAGGAATTAACCACGTTTTTGTAGATATTCATTAAAATTTCTTAAGAATTTACAAAAATTTACTAAAGTTTCTTATGATTTTCAAAAACTTTAAGAAAAGACACACAAAAGATCCACAAACTACTACATTTTCATATGATTTTTTAAAACTTTAAACTGTTGAAAATTGTCAAAAAAGTCCACAAAACACGTTTTTGTAGATTTACGTTTAAATTACTTTTGAATTTATGAAATTACCTACATTTTTCTATGATTTTTTACAACTTTAAACTGTGGAAAATTCACAAAAAAGTTCACAAAACACGTTTTTGTAGATTTACATTAAAATTACTTTTACATTTACGGAATTAACCACGTTTCTGTAGATATTCATTAAAATTTCTTTAGAATTTACAAAAATTTACTAAAGTTTCTTATGATTTTCACAAACTTTAAGAAAAGACACACAAAAGATCCACAAACTACGTTTTTGTAGATTTACATTTATATTACTTTTACAATTATAAAATTAACCAATTTTTCTATGATTTTTTACAACTTTAAACTATGGAAAATTGTCAAAAAAGTCCACAAAATACGGTTTTGTAGATTTATGTTTAAATTACTTTTACATTTACGAAATTAACCAATTTTCCTATGATTTTTTACAACTTTAAATTATGGAAAATTCACAAAAAAGTCCACAAAACACGTTTATGTAGATTTACATTAAAATTACTTTTACATTTAAGGAATTAACCACGTTTTTGTAAATATTCATTAAAATTTCTTAAGAATTTATAAAAATTTACTAAAGTTTCTTATGATTTTCAAAAAATTTAAGAAAAGATCCACAAACTACGTTTTTGTAGATTTACATTTATATTACTTTTACATTTATAAAATTAACCAATTTTCCTATGATTTTTTACAACTTTAAATTATGGAAAATTGACAAAAAAGTCCACAAAACACATTTTTGTAGATTTACAGTAGAATTACTTTTACATTTACGAAATTAACTAAATTTTTCTGTGATTTTTTAGAACTTTAAACTATAGAAAATTGACAAAAAGTTTACACTAAAAGATTTACACTAAAATAACTTTTACATTTACGAAATTAACCAAATTTTCTGTGATTTTTTTACAACTTTAAACTAAGGAAAATTCATAAAAAAGTCCACTTAAAAGGTTTTTTGTAGATATTTATTAAAATTTCTTTAGAATTTACACAAATTGACTAGATTTTCTTATGATTTTCCAATACTTTAAGAAAACACACTCAAAAAATCTACAAAATACGTTTTACATTAAAATAACTTTTACATTTTTCGAAATTAACCAAATTTTCCTATGATATTTATACAACTTTAAAATACGTTTTTTTTAAACTTTACATTTCTTTGAATTTTCCCATTTTACCATACGCCCATCACTCAAACGGAATGCAAATAAATCCGCTTCATAAATTTCTGAACACAGCCGTTAAATAGTAAAAGTCCTTCGTGGAAAATCTAATCTGTTTCTCTCCTTCCATCCTCACTTTTGCACATCGCCCACGTATTCCAGCAAATTTGATTTTCCCGCTCACGCCAACGCCGCCTTTTCCCGCAAATCTCAACCCACACACGCATCGATGTCATACGATGACGTAAGTTTTCGCGTTATTTTATTCCCTTTTCCATTTGGAAACTTTTAAAGTTCTTTCAGGTTTTCAGTTCAGTTAGTACTCTTCATGAAAGGAATCAATGTTTGTATTCAAGCTTACTCTTTAATTATTGATTATACTTAATCATAGTTTTTGTTGTTTTCTTAGTTTTTCTATTAATTTTTCAAGAAAAGAAATAACATTTATGGATCATTCATTTTGGGTTAGTAATTAAGTTTTAACAAAGTTTTATGAATGGAAAACGATGTTCATATTTGAATTCATTTGCTTTACTTTTTGTAATTTAAGAAAATATTGCATTGTTTTCTTTGTTTAAGCCTTAATTTAATGATTTAAGTTATTAATTAACTTATTTTTAATGATTCAACAACGTTTTATGAATGAAAAACGATGGTTTTAAACATATGTTTATCTACAAATTTCTTTGTGTTTCAAGAAACTAGTTTTCATCGTTCTCAAAAATTCTTTGTTGAATCTTCAATTTAAGGATTTAGCAAAGAAAAGGTGTATTTTCTTTCTTATTGAAACCGAATTTTGTCATGTTTAAATCATTTTCAACATCATGAAAGGAATTAACTAGAATGGAACAATCTTCTTGAACACAAAAACTGATGTTGTAAAGTCGTTATTCCGGGGTCATTCGAGATTGATTAGTTCCTTAATTTAGCCAACCCTTTTATCCATCCGCCGATGGCCTATAATTGCCGCATACATTATTCAGGCACCGGAATCATATCCTTTCATCGATGACAGCAACCCAAATCCGGATCAACCTTGTTAGAAGGGTCGACTCTTTTCCCCGTACACAAAACATTGCATCATTCATTAGTTTGTTAATATTTACACCGATAGGAATGTAAACTCAATTCTCGATAAATATTAGATATTGGACAGATTTCGAATGTTAATCATCGTATTTTGAGGAATTTATTATGATGAATAAACTTGTATCATTTTTTTTAGAAAGTTTACAATAAGTTTCCTTTTATTTCTTCATTAAAAACAACAATCACTTTACAAATTGATACTTTAATACTAATTACGAATATTTGTTATATTTCAAGTAAAATTCATTCATTTTTTTTGTTCTGAACTATTGAGATAATCCAGTAAATTGACATTATTTTATTGCCAATATTTCTTCAATTTTAATTGAAATTTTCGTCCAAAATCACTAAAATTTTACATTAATTGTAATACTTTTGATTATTACCAGTATTTGTTATATTTGAAGTAAAAATTATGTAATTTGCAGTTATCAAGTATTGAGAAAATCCAGTAAATTTAGTGTTAGTTTATTGTGAAAATTTGTTCAATTTTAACTGAAATTTTCATTCAAAATCAGTAAAATTTTACATTAATAGTAATATTATTTGATTATTACTAATATTTGTTATATTTCAATTGAAAATAATGTAATTTGCAGTTATGAATTATTCAGAAAATCCAGTAAATTTAGTGTTAGTTTATTGTTAAAATTTGTTCAATCTTAAGTGAAATTTTCATTCAAATATCGCAAAAACTTTGCAATTTGATAATTTACCATTAATACGTTTAATTACTATCAATAGTTGTTATATTTCAAGTAAAATTAATGTAGTTTTTGTAAAGAAATATTGAAAAAATCTAGTTAAATTAAGCATTATTTTATTGTAAAATTTTGTACAATTTCTTAATGAAATTTTCACTTAAAATCACTTAAATTTTACAAATATATATACATTAATAATAATACTTTTGACTATTACCAATATTTGTTATATTTCAAGTAAAAATAATGTAATTTGTTGTTATGAATTATTGAGAAAATCGAGTAAACTTAGTGTTAGTTTATTGTGAAAATTTGATCAATTTTCAGTTAAATTTTCATTCAAATATCGCAAAACCTATGTAATTTGATAATTTACCATTAACACGTTTAATTTCAATCAATATTTGTTATATTTCAAGTAAAATTAATGTAGTTTTTGTAAAGAAATATTGAAAAAATCTAGTTAAACTAAACATTACTTTATTGTAAAATTTTGTACAATTTCTTAATGAAATTTTCACTTAAAATCACTAAAATTTTACATTAATAGTAATACTTTTGATAATTACCAATATTTGTTATATTTCAAGTAAAAATCATGTAATTTTTTGCTATGAATTGTTGATAAAATCCAGTAACTTTAGTGTTAGTTTATTATAAAAATTTGTTCAATTTCTTAGTGAAATTTTCACTCAAAATCATAAAAATTTTACATTAATAGAAATGCTTTTGATAATTACCAATATTTGTTATATTTCAATTAAAAATAAAGTAATTTGTTGCAATGAAATATTGAGAAAATCTAGTGAATTTGGTGTTAGTATATTGTGAAAATTTGTTCAATTTTAAGTGAAATTTTCATGAAAATATCACAAAAACTTTTCAATTTAATAATTTACCATCAATACGTTTAATTACATCAAAATTTGTTATATTTCAAGTAAAATAAATGTAGGTTTTGTAATGAAATATTGAAAAAATCTAATTAAAATAAGCATTATTTTATTGTAAAATTTTGTTCAATTTCTTAGTGAAATTTTCACTCAAAATCACAAAAATTTTACATTAATAGTAATACCTTTGATAATTACCAATATTTGTTATATTTCAATTAAAAATAAAGTAATTTGTTGCAATGAATTATTGAGAAAATCCAGTAAATTTAGTGCTAGTTTATTGTGAAAATTTGTTCGATTTTAAGTGAAATTTTCATGAAAATATCACAGAAACTTTGCAATTTGATAATTTACCATTAACACGTTTAATTATTATCAATATTTGTTAGATTTCAAGTAAAAATGTTATATTTTTCTTACAAAATATTTAGAAATCTAGTAAACTGCACTTATTTTTTATTGTACATTTCTGTTATGTTTCCAGTGAAATAAATTAATTGAAGAATTAAGAAATTCCTCAGAGAAGTTTCGTAGATGAGATCCAAACGAATAATAATGACGTAATCATAATTTTACATTCTAACAAAACCATTACTCTTTTCCTTGGATTTCGACATCCAAATTGAATTGAACTTAACGAAATACATGTGTTCTTCACACATGAATTAAAGATACATTTCTGGATGACATTTGCACATGGTCCTCCACATACATTCGGTTTTTTTTACACATACTTTTTTTTGCCGTGAGTTTCCATTAGGCAAGAATGCGTGTAACGTGTCCCGATTACGAAATGAACTCAACGTAACGTGTGAGTCAATGCATTAAATGGATTTCATACGTCTTGTACTTTTGCTTGTTCAAGATTAGATACGGATAGGGAAAAAGTATATATAAATAAATAAATAAAGGCAAAATTACCTTCGATTTTCTTTATATATAAATATACACTTTTTTGTTTCTCATTTTCTTTATCTCGAATCCAAGGAAATTGCCTTTCCTTAGTCATTGCCATAAAGTGCATGAATCGAAGTTGGCCTTTGTTTATTTCGAAAAAAACAAAAACAAAATGAAAAAAAAACGAGAATGAATCGAGTTGCACATGAATCGATGTTAGTTATTTTCTTTTGTTTTTGAATTAATCGTTTTGTTTTCCGATTCGTAATTTATTGCTGTTTGATTATTTATTACACTCATCCGTTACAACATGTGAAGTGTGAAGTAAGGCAATAAATGTTGCATTTACATAATTAATCACAAAATCGTGATTAGTCGTAATTATCAAGAAAATTTCCCAACTTTGATCAAACATACACATTTTTCGATCATTCTACATTAAACAGTCATCTATGTACACTATATAATTTCATGATTACGCACTTTTTCCTATTAAATAAATACAACTATAAATTAATCATGATTTTACTGAAAGTTTATTAAAAAAATAATATAAAAATTATAGATTTTTTCAATTAATTTTATTAATTCAATGTTTAATTGCAATTAATTAGATAAAACAACAAAAATACTTTCTAAAATTAAACAAAAAAAAACATTGAGTTATCTAAGATAATGTAGATAGAATCTTAAGTGATTAATCATGAAATTTTGTATAATATTTTCAATTACATCAATTCTTATTTATAATTAATAGATAAAACGAAATTAAGAAAGTTGTTCGTTAAAATCAACGTTATGTGAGTTAACCTAACCTTTTTTTAATTGTAACGTAACAAAACCTAACCTATAATAACCTGTAATGTAACCTCAATTTTGTTTTTTAATAAACTCATCAAATTTAGAGTGCGTTATGTTTGTAATGTTTTTGTTTTGTTTAGTAAGTTAAGTACATACATTTGAAAATCGTGAATTGATTGAATGTGATAATATTTTAGTATTATTTTCCCAAAGTTTACTTAATTTATTAGAATTAAATACTAGAAGAAAATTAACTAAAGTTGAAATAATTTGTTTAATTTCTTGAATAAATAAAAGTAAAGAAATTTCTAGATAATCATGTCTATCCAACTGAAAATTTTATTGGTTTTTCATTCATAAAACTTATCGTTTTCTTTATAAAATCATGTAATTAAAGATGAAATAAAAGTGAGGTAAAGAAATTGTACTATAAACATGTTTTTCTAACTGAAATTTCTATTGGTTTTTCATTCATAAAACTTTATGTTTTCTTTATTAAATTATTTGATTAAAGGTGAAATAGAAGTAAAGTAAAGAAATTGTACCAGAAACATGTCTTTCCAACTGAAACTTCTATTGGTTTTTCAGTCATGAAACTTATCGTTTTCTTTACAAAATTATCTAATTAAAGGTGAAATAGAAGTGAAGTAAAGAAATTGTACCATAAACATGTCTTTCCAACTGAAACTTCTATTGGTTTTTCATTCATGAAACTTATCGTTTTCTTTACAAAATCATCTAATTAAAGGTGAAATAAAAGTAAAGTAAAGAAATTGTACCATAAACATGTCTTTCCAACTGAATCTTCGATTGGTTTTCCATTCATGAAACATATCATTTTCTTTATAAAATCATCTAATTAAAGGTGAAATAGAAGTAAAATAGAGAAATTGTACTATAAACATGTCTTTCCAACTGAATCTTCTATTGGTTTTTCATTCATGAAACTTATGGTTTTCTTTGCAAAATCGTCTAATTAAAGGTGAAAGTAAAGAAATTGTACCAGAAACATGTCTTTCCAACTGAAACTTCTATTGGTTTTTCATTCACGAAACTTAATGTTTTCTTTACTAAATCATTTAATTAAAATACTGTAAATTTTAAGATAAACATGTGTTTCCAACCAAATTTTCCATTGATTTTTCATTAACAAAACTTGCCTTAAACTGAAAAATAGTTTTCTGTTAAGTTTCTATGCAACAAACAAAATGTATTATGAAAAATAGTAAAAGTAAAATCAGTTCAAACACTTCGAAATTTGCAAATATAAAATAATGTAGATCTTTTACCCAAACCAATTTATCATCACAAACAATAATTTAGTATTATTTTAACAAAACTTATTATACGTACAACAAATAATTTATTAGCCAAAGGGCGTAAATTTCACATTTTTTTTTTGCAAACGATTTTATTAACCGTTTTTCACCCCCCCAAATGTTGTCGTTTGTAATTGGAAAATGATATAAAAATATGGTATCAATAATGCTAAATAATTAAAAGCAAATGCGTATGGTTTTTTTTGTGTGTTATATATTGTTGATACATCCAGATCAATTTTGTGGTGCGCTCAACGTGTGCGTCTACTCGCAATTTCGATTCTTCCAATTTCAAAGAGTAAATATTTGAATTCGGTATTTGAAATAATAATCTATGGGTTTTGTAGACGACCCTCACCCTAAACCAAAATGTGCTGAAGAAGAAAAAAAAAAGGTTTAGAAGGTTCGTCGAACTACATTGACCGCACTTTACGTGAACGTTGCATTGTTTTACATAACACAAAAGAAAAATTATTGCTGCAATTATCGTAGTTTATGTTCACATTAATCCTTCTGTTTTTTTCTATTTTAATTGGTGGATTTTAATTGTGATTTAGAGCGTTTTAAACGATGACACTTCTGGCAATGATTTGTGTTGTTGGTCTGGGCTTCAATTAATTCGCAAATCGCTGTAAAATTCAAATGAACACGAATCTCGTCTCCATCAATTGAATGCCGTTCACTTTATAACAACATTCGCCTCTGTTTTCGATTCTGTGTCAATGGTGGAAGGTCGATGTTCGATGTGTCACAGATGGACGACGTTGACGTTGATCGAACATCTGCAAGGACCAATTTATTGAACGATCAAAATCCGTGTTATTTCATTGTCTCCTTTCGATTATTGTGCACTTCTCTATTCATTTTGTTTGAGGAATTTTGATTTTGTTCAAAGTTTTCAATTGGAATCGAATTTTTGTATTGTGAAATTGTTTAAATGATGTTTTTGATGTCTTCACTTTTTAGCATTTTTTTCCGGAACTACGTGAGATATTTAAATCATCAAATAGTCAAATGAAAGATCAAAGTCTCATCTTTCTAATGAACCTATTTGTAAATTAATACTATAATCGGTTTATTTGTTACAAGCTGTCAATGCAAAGTATGCATCATTTTCATATTTGGATGTCTTCACTTTTTATTAAATTACTCGAGAACCATGTAAGATATTTAAGTCATTAAAGATTTAAATGAAAGATGAATATTTTACCTTTCCAACGAATCTATTTGTAAATCTATACTATCATTGGTTCATCTGTTACAAGCTGTCAAAAATGTCAATGCTGAGTATGCATCATTTTCATATTTCGATGTCTTCGCTTTTTATTAAATTACTCGAGAACCACGTAAGATATTTAGATCATCAAATATTCAACTGAAAATCGAATATTTCACCTTTCTAACGAATCTATTTGTAAATCTATACTATCTTCCGTTCATCTGTTATAAGCTGTCAAAAATGTCGGTTTTGAGTATGCAGCATTTTCATATTTCGATGTCTGCGCTTTTTATTGAATTACTCGAGAACCACGTAAGATATTTAGATCATCAAATATTCAAATGAAAGATGAATATTTTACCTTTCCAATGAATCTATTTGTAAATCTATATTGTCATCGGTTCATCTGTTACAAGCTCTCAAAATTGTCAATGTTGAGTATGCACCATTTACATATTTCGATGTCTTCGCTTTTTATTAAATTACTCGAGAACCACGTAAGATATTTAAATCATCAAATATTCTAATAAAAGATGAATATTTCACCTTTCCAATGAATCTATTTGTAAATCTATACTATCATTGGTTCATCTGTTACAAGCTGTCAAAAATGTCAATGCTTAGAAGCACCATATACACATTTTATCAAATTACTCCACAAGCAAGTAAGATATTTAAATCATTAAATATTCAAATTAAAGATGAAAGTCTCACCTATCCAATAAACCTATAAGTAAATCAATGCTATCATCAATTTATCTGCTATGATCTTTCAAAAATGTCAATTGTTTTAAAATCATTTTCCCCTTAATTTCTGCCGTTAATAATGTTAATTTTTCAGTGAGACTCAAAATGATTATTAGTTTATTTTTCTACATCAATTCTTTCTCTTGTAATTTATCCTCAATTACGTCATTTCTCTGTTAATACTAATCGTGTTGTAAAGGGCAGGGCCGAAGGAATTAAAGGTCGATGTCCTATTGATCCACGATAATGTGTAATTCTTTTAATCTTACAACTTTCATCTTAATTTCTTTGAAGTTTCGTATTTCTCTCTTCAAATTATTACGATATAAACTACACTTAATTACAGGTTTTCCAAAGATTTTAAATAAAGTTTGTTATTATACTATTTCTAATTTCATTGATTTACAACTATTGAAAACTTATCAACTTTCATCTTAATTTCTGAGTTATACATTTTTTCTTCAATTTATTCCTGTATTAATTACATTATTTCAGTGTTTTCAAATTAACTTTTTTAAAAACTGTTATTTTCTTATTACTAATTTGATTCATTCAAAGCTAAAGAAAATAATTCATCAAAGTTACCTCCAATTGTTTGATTCAACAAAAATGTATATTTTGTTTTAATTAGCCTGTTTTTCTTTTAATAATAACATACTTGATTTTGAAACATGACTTAAATTAAGAATTATTGTTAATATAACATTTGAATAAGAAGACTTAACTTAAGTTTTGGTATAAACTTAAGTTAAGTCTTTAGTTTATAAAGTTTATAAGTTTATAGTTTATAAAGATTAGGACAGAAACTAACATAAAATTATAATAAGTTTAGTTTAGGTTCTAATTTTAAAGAAAACTTAATTTAAGTTTATATCAAATTTAGTTTGTAAAGATTAGGACAGAAACTAACATAAACTTAGTTATAAGTTTAGGTTAGGTTCTAAATGAACATAACCTAATCTCACCTAACCTAACCTAACCTAAACAGATTTACAGGAACCCTTTGGGAAATCTAGAATTGCAAATATTTTCGTTCCATTTTAGTTTATGCCCTTTTTCTCCACTTCGTTTTGTTGCTGCACGTTGTCTGTCCTCCGTTTCCCGTTGTTTAGATTGTATAAATTTAGTGTATGTAAATCTGACGTGTATCTCCAACGCAAAAAACAACAACAACAACAATAACATATCGGACAATGGCAAAACGGGATTTGCAAACACCGAATGACACGAAACGATAAATATATATATATGTGTATACAAACGCAATGCTTCTTTTTTTTGCGTGGGATGAAAATCGATGTGTTTCAGCATTTTCCCTCAATTTTGTTTTGTTTTGTGTTGTTTGTTTATTGTTGTTATTATTGTTGTTGACTTTTCCGTGCAGTCACCATGGAAATGAAATCCGTAAAGCAAATATGTAACAAATAAATGCAAGCCGATTGAATTCCTGCAAATAAATTTTTGCATATTCTTTTTGTTGTTGCAAAATTTGCGAATGTTGTGAAACTTTTTACACGTTCCGTTTGTTGCTGCCGTCAGCGGAAATCCGGATTTAAATTTTCCGTAAAATAAACAAGAAATTGTAATTAATTAACTTCGTATTTATGTGTTCATTTGGTGGAAAAAGTGATGCGATTTGCATGTAATAATTATATTGTATTAATTCACTGTGATTATTAATGTAAATAATTTTAATTAAATTATTGTAATTATAACGTTTTATTAATTAATTACGAAATGAGAAAAGTTAGTAAAGAAAAGTTTTGTAAAATGAATTTTTGATTTTATTAATATTCAATTGTAAGTTAATAAGGGAATAATTCAATATTTTACATAACATTAGTTTAAAAATTATGGAGAAACTTTACAGTTCAAAAAAAATTGCAGGCGAAAAAATTATATTATAAAATATATTAGTTTAGTTCTTTATTTTAAAGTTTGGAAATCATGAAGAAATTGTTGCATTTAGAGTAGAAAAGAAGTGCAGATGTTGGACAGTAGGTAACGTGTTTAGCTATATAAAAAAAATATGGAGAAATTGTTGCTTTTCCAATTGAAAATAGTGCAGAAAAATGTTACTTTATGTTTGTATTTGTACTTTTAAAAGTTATATAGAAACTAATGCATTTACAGTTAAAAAGAAGTGCATATGTAGGACAATAGGAAAAGTGCTTGAATCTATATACAAAATATTAGTTTTTGATTGTTTTATTTTGTAAATTATGGAGAAATTGTTGCTTTTCCAATTGAAAACAGAGCAGAATAATGTTACTTTATGTTTGTATTTTTACATTTAAAAGTTGTAAAGAAACTAATGTATTTACAGATAAAAAGAAGTGCATATGAAAGACAGTAGGAAAAGTGCTTGAATCTATGTAAAAAATATTAGTTTTTGAGTGTTTTATTTTGAAAATTATGGAGAAATTGTTGCTTTTCCAATTGAAAACAGAGCAGAAAAAGTTACGTTATGTTTGTATTTTTACTTTTAAAACTTCTACAGAAACTAATGCATTTACAGTTAAAAAGAAGTGCATATGAAAGACAGTAGGAAAATGCTTGAATCAATATAAAAATATAACTTTTTGAGTGTTTTTTTTTGTGAAATGAATAGAGAAACTGTTGCGTTTACAGTTGAAAAAGTGCAGATGTAGGACAGAAGGTGAAAATAGATTTTCAGATTCAAAACAGAAATGTCAAGTGAAATTTTGGGAGGTCGCCGGTTGCATCACCGCAAAAAAAAAACAAGTGAATTCGCTCGCGTTACGTCATCGGGTAACGTTTATTTTGGGCCGTGCCGTGAAAAACAAACTACTCTAGTTTTTTTTTGTGTCTCCATTTCCCTTTCGATCTTCGCCGCACTATATTTAACTGTATCGAATCAACGTGCGCGTCTTGTTATTGTTGTCACCGCTGCTGCAGAGATCCTCCCGTTCCTCCACACTTTCAGACGTGATGATTACGTAAATAAAAATATAATAATAATAATAATGAAGCTGAGAAGTGTTGAAAGTGAGAGAGATAGATATGAGCAGTAATTGTAGAATAACCTTCTGGGAATGCAAATAGTTCCATGAAAACAATCGGTTATCATATATCATTTCAACGAGATTGCGTTCTTCGAATCTAGGTGTGACACGGATTGCGTAACGAATGTTTCCCGTCGGGACGCCATCTGTTGGGCCACGTTGCGTACCTCAGACTAATTAAAATTGGACCACCGATAATGTGGTAACCATGGTAATCGTGGTAATAACAGTAAACGAGCGCCATCTAAGAAGCGCGGTTTCAGCGTGGGGCTGGAAAACGATGTAATAAAAGGTAATAACACGGACACTCCACGTTTAATGCTCCTGAAATAAACACGGGGGGAGGTTGAGGTTGAGGTGGAGGAGGTGGCCTGTATTTCACGCAGATTGCGCCGCAAACCTTAATGTAACATATCATGTATTTTTTTGTTGTTATATATACGAGGGATGAAATTTTGGGGTGGAAAAAGAATGTAATTTTGAAGCCATTTGATTAAAAAAAAGTTTGTTGTTATGTTTGATAGATATTTATGCTTCAATTTCATGTTAGCTGTCAACATCAGTCTGTTTTGATTGTTTTTTGTTTACTGTAATGACTCACGCACGAATGATGACATTTGACAGTTCTATTTGACATCTGAGTTTATCCAACCACTGTCAGTTGCTATCAATTACAAGTATCCCTTGCTTGATAATTTGTACAAACATTATGTACGTTAACCGAACAATCTTTTTTTTTTCAACAATATTGATATTTGACAGTTCAATTTGATAATTGTATTATCCATTTCCTACCAGTCAGTATAGTCTATTTTTTAGAGAAAAATGTAAATCTTACATCAGAGTTTTTTTTGATGTACTAGATTGGTCATATGAAATCATTGCTATTTCGAACTTGTTGCTAATGGTTTATTTATAGCGTACATTACAGGCTAACGTACGATCATTTGTATACGTATTGTGTTTGTTAACTGAGCATTACGGTTTTAGCTTCATTCTTAGGTTTGTAGTAAATCAACAATGACAATTGACAGTTCTATTTGACGTTTGACATCTAAATCAGTTGCAACAGCTCCTTCAAGTTAAAGTACTTCTTCTGACAAATATTTTAGTTTACATTCGTATTGATTCACGTGATTGGTAACATGAAATGTCGAACTTGTTGTAAATAGATTATTTATAGCGAAGATTCTCTTAACCTACAATCATTTGTGTACGTATTATGATCGTTAACTGAACAATGCTTTTTTAATTTATTGATGTCATCAATGCCATTCGACAGTTTTATTTTACATTTGACATCTGAATTATATCTAATGACACAACGATAATGACAATGTCTAATTCTGTTTTTCTTCTTTTCAACAGATGGTTGCCGAGGATTGCGATGAGATCAGTGGAGAACGATCCTTCGGACTGCGTTGTAGTGGTCGGCGTGTCACGGCCGAAGATGGCATTTGCCGTCCTCGCCGTGATGATCCTGTCCTTATGCCTGACCTTTCACATGATTTACGACAGCGCCATTAACAGTCTGCAAAGGGCCGGCAACGCGGACCACAACAACAGGCCATCACTCTTCCTCCTCTCCAGACGGCTCTATCCTTCGGCAGGACGAAAACTGCCGCAAGCAATAATAATCGGTACGTAAACAGCTGCAAACACAGAAACATCTGTTGATACCTGTCAACAGCTAATTCGATCGACCGAATTATGCATTTAGACTTTTTCGCTTTATTTCATTACCTATGCGAAATGCTGAAACGGTTGGCTGAAATCCAAGTATCCGCGCTTCGTTAGGTGATGCAACGATTATTACATTGACGTTTTGTCTCAGTTTTGATATCAGATTTGTGTCAAATTTTTATTACATAGCGCTATTTATATGATATGTTAATAGTTTTCAGTTAATTTGTCGACCTAATCAAATTATTGAAATAGTTGGCTGACATCCAAGTATTCACGTAAAGTGTCCCAACGACAATGACATTGACATTAAGTCCTATTACGTATGTCAAGTGTGGTTATTACACAACGCTACTTGTATATTCATACCTGTCAACAGTTTTCAGTTGATTTATTGACCTAATTGCGTTTATTATTGAAAATATTGAAATAGTTGGCTAAAATCCAAGTAAGTGAAAATGAACGATTGACGTTTAGACCTATTACGTATGTCAAATGTATTTAAACAGATATTGCTTAACTCTGTCATGCCTATCAATAGTTTTCAATGAAATGAACAGTCTGATTGCATTTATTTATTATTCAAAATACTTATCTGAAATCCAAGTATTTACTTTGCATTAATTACAATGATTCAATGAAGTGTCACTTTACATTTTCTTCAATTCGTTTTCTTTTGTCAAATGTATCTTATAAATGTAGAAGTATTCATACGAAATGCAAGTATTAATAACGAAATTATGTAATGATCTGTTTTTGATCTTCATTGACGTTACTAATGTCAAATTTGTGTCATTCATTTTTAAATAATTACAATATGCAATAATATGTCACTTATACTTGACGTTACTTATGTCAAATTTATGTCATTTATTTTGAAATAACTACAACAGATAATTCATAATATACTTTGACATAACGATTCGCAAATTTTGTAATGATCTGTCACTTTCCAATGACGTTACTTACGTCAAAAGTATACCTTTAATTCTATAACAACTACAACTGATAATACATACTATTTTTTGATGTCACAATTATACAGTAATGTGTCACTTGTCATTGACGTTACTTATGTCAAATTTGTGTCATGTATTTTGAAATAACTGCAATAGATAATTCATAATATATTTTGACATAACGATTCGCAAATTTTGTAATAATCTGTCATTTTTCAATGATGTTATTTACGTCAAAAGTATACCTTTAATTTTATAACAACTACAACTGACAATACATAGTACTTTTCTGAAGACACAATTATACAGTAATGTGTCACTTGTCATTGACGTTACTTATGTCAAATTTGTGTCATGTATTTTGAAATAACTACAACAGATAATTAATAATATATTTTGACATAACGATTCGCAAATTTTGTAATGATCTGTCACTTTCCAATGACGTTACTTACGTAAAAAGTATACTTTTAATTTTATAAAACCTACAACTGATAATACATAGTATTTTTTGAAGTCACAATTATAAAGTAATCTGTCACTTGTCATTGACGTTACTTATGTCAAATATGTGTAATGTATTTTGAATTAACTACAACAGATAATTCATAATAAATTTTGACATAACGATTCGCAAATTTTGTAATGATCTGGCACTTTCCAATGACGTTACTTACGTCAAAAGTATACCTTTAATTTTATAACAACTACAACTAATAACACATAGTATTTTTTGATGTTACAATTATACAGTAATCTGTCACTTGTCATTGACGTTACTTATGTCAAATTTGTGTAAATAATTTTAAAACAATTACAACAAATAATCAATAGTAAAGTTTAACATAACTTTTCACAATCATGCAATGATATATTTTCATTAACATTTCCTATATCTTTAATTTTGAAACGATTACAACAAATAATTCATAGTATGTTAAATATCAAAATTCGCAATTATGTTCAATTATGTTATCTTTATTAATTAACATGTCAAATTTTAAAACACCAACATCAAATAATTCACAGTATTTTTTTTTGACATCTGTCAACAGTTTGCAATTAATTTGAACGTAGTAATTACACCACATGTGTTTCGTTTTTTTTTTATAAATACATGAATAAACAAGCACTGAAACATTCATTTACATTCCGCTCTTCACGCTGCTCTCTTATTTGACATTGATGACATTCGAAACTGTTGTTTGTTTTCATGCAAATTACGTCACATTAATTCTCAATTTGTTATCGCAGATGTCCCATGACTCTTAATGACAATTGTTTATACAATGTACAGTAAACACTCATTATTCAACAGTAGCAAAGTCTACATTTTTGTAACACTTTTCGTATAAACAATTAAATGATAAATGATAAATCACATTCATTAACAATAATTACATAGTAATTAACTGTTATTAGTTGTTTTTTTAATTAATTAAGTCAAATGCGATGATTAAGTTTATTTGTCTCTGGAATTTAGAATACTTTGTACATTTTGCGTTTTTACTAAGTTTCATTCATGAATTTGCTTATTTTCATTCATGTGTTTTAAGTTCACCATCTGCACTTTGTTGTTATTGTTCGGAAACCGAATGGTACGAGATTTCTTCATCCCGTCCTATTTACATATTTCATTTATTTTACGACAGGTCATTGCACCTCTTGAAAGAAAAACTTGGTTAAACTATCGAATCGTTTATATTTGTTTATTTGCAATTCCGAACGGTTTTCGCTCGAAGTGCAATGCAATTTTACACGCCGTTTGTGCTTCGTGCGCGGACGACGAAAGGGCATAACTGTTGATTGTTCCGCGTTGTGTTGCAGGGGTGAGGAAATGCGGAACGAGGGCCCTTCTGGAGATGTTGAATTTGCATCCGCGCGTGCAGAAGGCGGCCGGGGAGGTGCACTTCTTCGACAGGGACGAGAACTACAACAAGGGCCTGGAATGGTACCGCATGAAGATGCCGCATTCCTATTCCGGGCAAGTCACTATCGAGAAGAGCCCCAGCTACTTCGTCACACCGGAGGTATGCGTTTCACACTTTCATCGTCTCATCACCATATTCACCTCGCAAGATGATCACGACGATGATACCGTTACTAATATATTCCACGAATTAATAAACGCGAGATGGAAATCGGATCTGCCCTGATTGAAACCGCGACGCCGCGTGCATTTTGATGATGCGCTAACCTCCGAAGGTTAACATTTAACCGGCGGAAATACACCTCACCGTAATACTCATCTTACCTGTTACTCAATCTCTTGTAATGTAAGCAATGGATGGTGAAAAGTCCACAAACAGGTCGATATTTGCGAAAATGGTGTCGCCCACGTTGGTCGCCAAATTTTTGAATCAACTTTTACACCGAATAAATTGATCCAAATTAACGTTTTATAATGCTAATTTACTCAACAATAAAATGAACATAAATTGCAACTAATATGCTACTATTCATCAAGATGGCGCCCACGTTAGGCGCCAAATTTTTTACTTAATCAAAATCATCTTCTATACCGAAAAAATGGATCCAAATTAACGGTTTATAATACCAAAGAAACGCTTAGATTCTAAGTGATAATTGATTGAAGTTTACATAACTATCTGTAAATCAGCAAGTATGATCTTTGATAATAACGATTACAATATAGTAACGTTTACAATAGGAGATCAAACAATACTTTTATTACTAAATTCACCATTGGAATTGAGCAAATATTAGTTGACTTAATCTTCACGATAGCAGATAAAATTGCAAAACGATTTACGTCAACATGAAAATGTTGTTTGCATCGAATGAAGTTAATTGAAGTGTTCATTGTTGTTGAACGACCGTTGTATTGTAATCGTGTAAATATTGGCGTTAACAGTCCGATTCGGGAGCACGATTCAAAAGTTATTGTTGAACATCGTCGTTAAACAACAATTGTGTTGCGTAAACAAAGGTGGTGCGTGCTGAGTCAACAGAGGGCGTTCGTGAATCAGGCCACAAGTGTGGGAGTGATGTACGTTTGCACTACGAACTTGTTGTGCATTGATGAGAGTCGAATCAATCGGCAGAATGATCGACCCTGAAATGGCCAGGAACGAAGCGAAATATTCTCCGATTCAATTGCACTTTCAATTACGTAACCTTTCCCCCGGCTCCGGGTTTCTCTTTCTCTCTGAAAATATTTGCTCTGCCGATTGAAACACCATTTAGTTATCGTTGTATAAATATCGTTGGCATCGCTTGTGACCTCTCCCTGCCCCAGGGGGAGAGATGATGTACGTTGCCTTTCTTCGATTAATGAAAAACGTTTATGTAAACACTTTTTGTTCGCGTTTTTCTTGCGTAATCGCAAATCCAGGTTCGCATTTGCATGGAATTGTAGAATTTCAAAGCGTATTTTAATGATTTTTGTCAATTGGTGTTTGTTCTTTAACAATTTGAAAATCTGTGGCGCCCACGTTAGGCGCCAAGTAACGAAATTGAATTTAATTCACATTAAGTTGACTAATTAAGTTTATCTGTCACATTTTGGGTAGAAAAGTTAAGAGTCTATAGAAGATAGGTGGTGGTTGCCAACATTTAAATTCTGTAACAACAATCGAATAAATTCAATGAAATACGTCAAATACGATCTGTCAAATCAAATTCCGTCATGCGTCAAATTTGGAACTCGATGAAGAAAAAAAAAGGACAATCATTTGTAGCGGAAATACAATGAAAGGAAAGCAATGTTTCCGTGATCCGTATTGATGTCGTAATAAAAGAAAATGGAATGCCAGGGCCGCCCTGGATTCTGAGGGCATCCATATATCTTAATTCGGTGCAGCAATCATAAACTACAGTCACCAGATGTCCATTCTATTCTCCTCCTCGTTTCTTCTTTGCGTCGTCCTCCGGGGAATTGCGTTCATTGTATTGGACTTTATTCCATGTTTCTCGGCTTTTGTTCTTCCACCACGGGAAAAACAGGTCATCGATATTTTCCTTCCCAGCGCATCACTCCCCATCCCTTCATTCCAATCGATTTCGTTAGCCGATTATGAAACAAAAAAGGATACAAAATAGAGACGTAATTACACTACGTCCCAGTTTCTGCAGATGATTCGGTTTTAAGCAAATTTGCTGAAAGAAAAATGCAATTTTGTTGACTTTCTTCGGTAAATATTGGGCCGATATTGCGGAATTTATTCGTCCCCGAAGAGTAGCCCCCCCAGTCTGGAAAAACACCTGTGGTCCCGGATTTACGGCCCCCAAAACAGGTCACCCAATATCGTTCAGTTTATTGCTGCTTTTAAGGTTTAATTCCTTCAAGAATTATCTGCTGGAGTTTGTGGGAAATCGATTATCTTTACTAAAGTAATTTTTTATTTATAAATTGTTTATCATTTATAACTTTATCATCCATCCGAGTATTAACTTCGTGAGCGTTGCTTAACCATATTTCAAAGGTACATGAATTGGTTAACAACCACGTCGTTGCAGACACTTGTTCGGAACCGTTACCCATTGACAATTAATTCATTTTGATGGCTGCAAATATTTGGAAGTACTAGGGTTTGAACCCGAGACCCCAAATTTTGCTGACGACGACTCAAGCGATTCGGCTATATGTCACCTTAATACTCTTTATGATAGCATTAAGATACTTATCCTCAAGTAATCCATTCAAGTACCACCTTTAAAGGCTGACGTTTAACTTCCGCAGAATCATACTTTTCTTATTGATAAATAATCCATTAGTTTTTATCTTTCCAAATATATCATCCATTCATTACTATCCGTTACAAGCATTGCTTAACTTTTGTAAACGACATTTTGTTCAAAAAGTTGTATTTACAAATCGTTTATCTAACTACAACTCTATCATCTATTCAAGTATCAACTTTACTAGTGTTGCTTAACCATGTTTTAAAGATAAGGATGTTGTAACTCGTTTTTAAAGATAAGTGTCTTAATCTTTTGTACAATATCATCCATTCAAGTACCATTTGTTATGGGTATTGCTTAACTTTTGCAATATGAGTATTTGTATGCTATATTTTCTGTACAAGTCGACAATCAACAGTAACTTTCTTTTAAAGATAAGTGTCTTAATCTTTTTTGTACAATATCATCCATTCAAGTACCATTTGTTATGGGTATTGCTTAACTTTTGCAAAATCAGTATTTGTATGCTAGATTTTCTGTATAAGTTGACAATCAACAGTAACTTGTTTTTAAAGATACATGTCTTAATCTTTTGTACAATATCATCCATACAGGTACCATGTATTATAGGGATTGCTTAACTTTTGCAACATGTGTATTTGTATACTAGTTTTTCTGTACAAGTCGACAATCAACAGTAACTTGTTTTTAAAGATACATGTCTTAATCTTTTGTACAATATCATCTATTCAAGTACCATTTGTTATGGGTATTGCTTAACTTTTGCAATATGAGTATTTGTATCCTATATTTTCTGTACAAGTCCACAATCAACAGTAACTTGTTTTTAAAGATACATGTCTTAATCTTTTGTACAATATCATCCATTCAAGTACCATTTGTTATAGATATTACTTAACTTTTGCAACATTAGTATTTGTATACTAGATTTTCTGTACAAGTTGACAATCAACAGTAAGTGGTTTTTAAAGATACATGTCTTAATCTTTTGTACAATATCATCCATTCAAGTACCATTTGTTATGGGTATTTCTTAAGTTTTGCAATATGAGTATTTGTATGCTAGATTTTCTGTACAAATAGACAATCAACAGTAACTTGTTTTTAAAGATAAATGTCTTAATCTTTTGTACAATATCATCCATTCAAGTACCATTTGTTATGGGTATTTCTTAACTTTTGCAACATTAGTATTTGTATACTAGATTTTCTGTACAAATCGACAATCAACAGTAACTTGTTTTTAAAGATAAATGTCTTAATCTTTTGTACAATATCATCCATTCAAGTACCATTTGTTATGGATATTACTTAACTTTTGCAACATTAGTATTTGTATACTAGATTTTCTGTACAAGTCGATAATCAACAGTAACTTGTTATTAAAGATAAGTATCTTAATCTTTTGTACAATATCATCCATTCAAGTACCATTTGTTATGGGTATTGCTTAACTTTTTCAATATGAGTATTTGTATGCTATATTTTCTGTACAAGTCGACAATCAACAGTAACTTTCTTTTAAAGATAAGTGTCTTAATCTTTTGTACAATATCATCCATTCGAATACCATCTATTATAGGCATTGCTTAACTTTTCCAAGATTCCAAATTTGTTTAAAAGTTTTTCATTCTTTCTCAAACTATTAATGATTTACCAAAATCAATTCCACGATTATACACTTTTTCAATCAAGTGTTCATCTTTTTTAGTTGTTTAACTTTCTTGAAACAATTTTATATACAATTTGTCCAACAATCCTTTTCATGATATATTTCTTCATCTATTTGTTATCTTTAACGAAAATTGCTTAAATTTCTTGAGCCGTAAACAAATTTCATCCAAAAAAATACTTTATATATTTAGGTTTTACTACAAATTGCTCATAAATTTCATAAAATAGTCATTTTCATGATGATGAACCTCTTGATCCATATGTTATCATTTAAGAACGTTGCTTTCTTCAGCAGTAATTGATAAAAAAGCAATATTGTTTAGAGTAGAAATACATTATTTTTTAGAAGGTTTTATTGTAAACTATCTATCTACATCCAAAGCTGTATCTCTTCATCCAAGTTCCACCCTTTTCGTGAGTCTCTTAACTTTCGTGCTTCTCGTGGCACGTGCATGATAAACATACTAATTTCCACGTGGCAAATACATTTTAAACGATTTACGCCAACCCCCGTTTTTGTGTGTGTTCGTTATTCGCGATTCAGATCTTATATAACGTCGAAAACGTGTGCTATCGTTTTGTTCCGCATAATGTGTTGTACGAGAAAGATGTGTCCCGATATGGAAAAGGTCAGGAAAAAGAGTTTCGGTGCCAAATCCCGGGAAACGGCAATCCATTTTCTTACGCTCTCCTACAAAGACAAATGGTGCAAAAGTTTTTCTCATAAGATATTCACACCGTTTCCTGTTTTTTTTTTGTCTGCTTGCTTCACTTTTCCTTTCCTCTAACTCTGAACGAAATCCACGTTTAAATCAGAAATACAAACGAACGAATTACATCAATTCTTAACGAAATTATGCTAAATTAATGAAAAGTTTTAAGAAATACTATTGTTAATAATATCTAAAATTGTGAATTTATTCAAGAAATAATCGAATTATTTGATTAATTCACTAAAAAATACTTAATTCTTTTCAAATATGTTAAAGTTTAACAATCAAAGATGCATAAATTTAACAAGTTAAATCGCAAAGATAAATGAATTCCATATTAAACTCAATGCAATTATTGAAAAAAACTAAACAACTTTTGAAACTTTTTGTTCTTCCAATTAAAACCGTACCATACATTCATTCAATTACATAAACAAATCAATTGTATACATAATTCATAACGGTTTACGAACAAAGCGAATTCCTTTTGTTGTTTATAATGAGAATAGAACGAAACATTCCAGAAAGGTTATTTATACGCACTGCAGTCGATAAATAACAATTACAATCACCTTTTTTTAGTTTATGGTTTTGTTTTTTTTTACTGTTTGAAACGAATGGATTGGTTGGTACGTAAATAAATAAATAAGTAAGTAAATGTGGTGGCAAAGTGAATCAATTCGAGTTATTTCGGAGTGATTCTCGTGCATTTTTTAAAACGCGTTCTGCAGGACGGATTCCACGGTCAAGTCTCGACCTAATCAAGTGAAATCTCGAACGCGACACGTCCAATTGACGTAGACTGATCGTTTCATTCATTAATGAACAGTTTCGATACTGCTCTTTTTTGTTAGAAAGTTATGTAACTTTACGTTATTTTCATATTTGTGTTTTGTAATTCAATTAGGGGATGTCTTTTCAATTGAATATTACTATTATTTAAGTAATATAATAAACAATAATTAAGGGATTAGTGTGTATTTGTTAAGTTTATAAGTAATTTCTATTCAACATTGTTGAATTCGTTTCGAGTTTTTCAATTCAAAATTTCCTTTTTATTTCCTAATTCAATTAGGAGATGCCTTTTTAATTGAATATTATCATTATTTACGTAATATAATATACAATAATTAAGTTATTAATGAATATTTGTTAAGATTATAAGCAATTTCTATTTTATTGTTGAATTAGATTTTGAGTTTTTCAATTCAAAATTTCCTTTTTATTTTGTAATTCAATTAGGGGATGTCTTTTCAATTGAATATTACTATTATTTACGTAATACAATACACAATAATTAAAGTATTAGTGTGTATTTGTTAAGATTATAAGTAATTTCTATTCAACATTGTTGAATTAGATTTCGAGTTTTTCAATTCAAAATTTCCTTTTTATTTTGTAATTCAATTAGGAGATGCCTTTTCCATTGAATATTACTATTATTTACGTAATATAATATACAATAATTAAGGTATTAGTGTGTATTAGTTAAGATTATAAGTAATTTCTATTCAATATTGTTGAATTGATTTCAAGTTTTTCAATTCAAAATTTCTCTTTTATTTTGCAATTCAATTAGGGGATGTCTTTTTAATTGAATTTTACTATTATTTACGTAATACAATACACAATAATTAAGGTATTAGTGTGTATTTGTTAAGATTATAAGTAATTTCTATTCAACATTGTTGAATTAGATTTCGTGTTTTTCAATTCAAAATTTCCTTTTTATTTTGTAATTCAATTAGAGGATGTCTTTTCAATTGGATATTACCATTATTTAGGTAATACAATACACAATAATTAAGTTATTAATACATATTTCTTAAGATTATAAGCAATTTCTATTTTATTGTTGAATTAGATTTCGTGCTTTTCAATTCAAAATTTCCTTTTTATTCTGTAATTCAATTAGGGGATGTCTTTTCACTTACATATTACTATTATTTACGTAATGCAATACACAATAATTAAGGTATTAGTGTGTACTTGTTAAGATTATAAGTACATAACAAATTGTAGTTTTTGAGTTTCCATTTTTTAGATCTCAAATTTGCTTTTAATTTACCAGAAAATGAGATTTTCTTGTTAAATTTAGGATTTAAATGACTGTTATTATGTAAATCCATGATTTTGTATCATCAATGTTTCATAATTACCATAGTTACAACGTTTTAAAACTTTTCATTTCTTTGTAGAAATATGTTTTTAATTAACAATAGTTTTGTAATTTCTGTAATTACGTAACATTTTACTATTAATATCTTTAAATTTTATATTAAGAATGAATATTTTCGAATGAATTTGAGATTTACATAGCTATTACTACGTTAAACTATGTTTATGTGACGTTTATACATTCATTGTTATTAGAG
>JAFMTC010000869.1:260338-289754 GCA_018845635.1 Nicrophorus orbicollis | reverse complement strand
AACAGCAGATTTTGGAAAATTGAGAGAACAAACTGGAAAACTTAAATGTGTAAAACGATGACTTCACAATTTAAATTCGTAAAGCGAATTCTCAAAAATATAAGTTCATAAAGTGAATATTTAGGAATTGATGCTAGTAATGTAAAAAAATCGTATTATTCGTATAAAAAAATAATTTCAGTAAGTGACAAATTGTATTCAGTTTACAAGAAAACATTTAAAGTGGAAACTCGTAAAAGATATTGAAGCTCGTTTTGTGAATGAATACTCATTCAATATTGAATTTAGTGAACTAATGAATTGAAATTCGTAAAGTTAAAACTCAAAAATAGAAATTTTCAAAGTGATTACTAATAAATAGAAATTAGTAAAGTAAAAACTAATGTAAAAAAACACTTAAATTAAAGCTATGTTAAACTGTTTTTCTGTAACGAAATCATGAAATATTAAGGTTCAAGAACGTCCTCTCTACAAAAATACTTATAATATTATTTGTAATTATCATCTTTTTACTAATGTATAGTGCTAAAACAAGAAAATTACGGAAACTGATGCAAAAAAACACTTAAATTAAAGCTAAGTTAAACTGTTTACTGTAACGAAATCATGAAATATTAAGGTTCAAGAACATCCTCTTTACAAAAATAGTCATAATATTATTTGCATTAAACATCATTTTACTAATGTAAAGTGTTAATACAAGAAAATTTTGGAAACTGATGTAAAAAAACACTCAAATTAAAGTTATGTTAAACAGTTTTTCTGTAACGAAATCATGAAATATTAAGGTTCAAGAACGTCCTCTTTACAAAAGTATTTATAATCTTATTTGTATTAAACATCTTTTTATCAATGTAAAGTGCTAAAACAAGAAAATTATGGAAACTGATACAAAAAACACTCAAATTAAAGTTATGTTAAACAGTTTTTCTGTAACGAAATCATGAAATATTAAGGTTCAAGAACGTCCTCTTTACAAAAATATTTATAATATTATTTGTATTAAACACCTTTTTAGTGAAGTAAAGTGCTAAACCATGAAAATTATGGAAACTAATGTAAAAAAACACTTAAATTAAAGCTATGTTAAACTGTTTACTCTAACGAAATCATTAAATATAAGGTTCAAGAACGTCCTCTTTACAAAAATACTTATAATATTATTTGCATTAAACATCATTTTACTAATCTAAAGTGTTAAAACATGAAAATTATGGAAACTGATGCAAAAAACAGCACTTAAATTAAAGCTATGTTAAACTGTTTTTCTGTAAGGAAATCATGAAATATTAAGGTTCAGGAACATCCTCTCTACAAAAATAGTTATAATTTTATTTGTATTAAACATCTTTTTACTAATGTAAAGTGCTAAAACAAGAAAATTATGGAAACTGATGTAAAAAAATCACTTAAATTTTAGCTATATTAAACTGTTTACTGTCACGAAATCAAAAATATTAAGGTTCAAGAACGTCCTCTTTACAAAAATAGTTATAACATTATTTGCATTAAACATCATTTTACTAATGTAAAGTGTTAAAACATGAAAATTTTGGAAACTGATGTAAAAAAAACACTTAAATTTAAGCTATGCTAAACTGTTTTTCTGTAACGAAATCATGAAATATTAAGGTTTAAGAACATCCTCTTTTTAAAAATAGTTATAATATTATTTGTATAAAACATCTTTTTACTAATGTAAAGTGCTAAAACAAGAAAATTATGGAAACTGATGTAAAAAACAGCACTCAAATTAAAGCTATGCTAATCTGTTTACTGTAACGAAATCAAGAAATATTAAGGTTCAAGAACTTTCTCTTTACAAAAATAGTTATAAGATTATTTGTATTAAACATCATTTTACTAATGTAAAGTGTTAAAACAAGAAAATTGTGGAAGCTGATGTAAAAAAAACACTTAAATTTAAGCTATGTTAAACTCTTTACTGTCACGAAATCAAGAAATATTAAGGTTCAAGAACGTCCTCTTTACAAAAATACTTATAATATTATTTGCATTAAACATCATTTTACTAATGTAAAGTGTTAAAATATGAAAATTATGGAAACTAATGTAAAAAAACACTCAAATTAAAGCTATTCTGAACTGTTTTTTTCTAATGATATCATGAAATATCAAGGTTCAAGAACGTCCTCTTTACAAAAATAGTTATAATCTTATTTGTATTAAACATCATTTGACTAATCTAAAGTGCTAAAACATGAAAATTATGGAAACTGATGCAAAAAATCACTTAAATTAAAGCTATGTTAAATTGTTTTTCTGTAACGAAATCATGGTATATTAAGGTTCAAGAGCTTCCTATTTACAAAAATACTTATAATATTATTTGTATTAAACATCGTTTTACCAATGTAAAGTGCTAAAAGATGTAAATTATGGAAACTGATGTAAAAAACAGCACTCAAATTAAAGCCGTGCAAAAGCGTTTTCCCGCACTGAAATCATGAAATATTAAGGTGCAAGAACCTCCGCATCCGTGAAACGGGATCGATGACGGATTACACGAACCGAAATAAATTACGATTCGAGTCAAATTTCGTGTATTTCCAAACACTATTAGCGTAATTACTGCGGTGCCCGGCCGAAACTTTAAACTCCGCACCCCGTGTGCTTTATCTTCGTAATCTGCGTCTCCTTCGGATGTACAAAAGCATCAAAACATTATCGAGCAAGTTCATATGAAAAGTTGCTCGAACTGAAGCAGAAAACGTCGCAAAGTTCGCTAACCGGGAATAAATTAAGTTTTCCTCAGAGAAGTTTCCATTGTTCTAAATCATCTCGTGGACTCGAATCTGCGTTCGACGTGTTCATCATCAACCAGTTTTCATGACACTCTTGTAATTACCGTACTGCAATCAAAATGCGAGTAGTTTGCGAATGCGAAGAACTAATAGGTTTTTAATAACAACTGTTGTTGGATAATTACATCTTGTTGTGTTTCTTATCAATTAATTACGATTGCATAATGCGTTGGAAACGGGACGGGTTTGTATTCACAAAACTGGAGTGTTCAAATACGTTATGCAAATAGTGGAAAGAAGCGAAAAAAGTGGAAGGAAAACGAGAAGGAATCCAAGGGTGAATCAATAAATCCACCGAAAGGAATAATTCACACGGCTAATGATAAAATCGATCCTCCTCGAAATAATAACTTCGATTTACGTAAGCAACTGCGTACTTATTTTCGTTCCCGCAAAGTGTACTCGATTAACGTAAGTGTTTATTTGAGCTTTTTTTTTCTCTCCTTTCAATTTTTCTCAACTGTGGAAACTGAAATCAACTTTGTGAATGGTGTGTGGACTCCATTTACGTTCCAGTTTTTTGTTGTTGATATTTCTCCTATTTTCCTGGAAATATTGGTAGAGTTTCTCGAACTGGAATTTGTCGAACGAATCGATGGGAATGTGTGAGAGAGAGGAAAACGTGGAACATGAAATATTACGAGCCGATATTGTGTGCGAGGGAAATGACGTGGAAAACGGAACAATGTTGAAACTCTATTTATACATTTATGTCCTCTTGAATTTTCATCAATTCGTTTCTCGGAAAAGAAAAGCTGCCGCACGAAGCAGCAGCAGCAGCAGCACCACCACAAGTTTGTCGAATCTGATTAATGCATGGAGTTATATGACCCTTGGAATACCTGATTTTTATTCCAATAAACGTCAATTTTTGTGCTATATACTTAAAGTGAGCATATGAATGGGATAGTCCAGTTTTTAGATAGCCTTTGTCCCCAAACGAAGCTTAGGGTTGCTCAAATCACGCAACATATAAAACAACGAATTGGCAATATGTGAATTTAATCAAAATACTATAATAATGGATATAATGAATGAAAAGAGATTAATTGTAATTGTTAATACATACATTTTTCATATCTTCAATTTTGACAGCGAATTACAGCCAAACGGCTCTAGATACATCAATAAATTAAATTGCATTACATTCCCTAACTATCCTAGTTTCATAAACATCTTTTAGATCTGTACTACCTATTATAGTCTCCGAGAAAATAGCTAAAATGTGAACACACTGCTTTTTTCGTCTGTTAATTTTTCATTTCTTCAATTTTGACAGCGAATTACAGCCAAACGGTTCTAGATACAATAATAAATTAAAATGTATTAGATTCCCTAACTATCCTAGTTTCATAATAATCTTTTAGATCTGTTCTATCTCTTATGGTTTCCGAGAAAATCGCTAAAATGTGAACACATTGCTTTTTCTCCTGTTAATTTTTCGTTTCTCTAAATTTGACAGCGAATTACAGCCAAACACCTCTAGATACAATAATAAATTAAAATGCATTACATTCCCTAACTATCCTAGTTTCATAATCATCTTTTAGATCTGTTCTATCTATTATAGTTTCTGAGAAAATCGCTAAAATGTGAACATACTGCTTTTTCTCCTGTTAATTTTTCGATTCTTTAAATTTGACAGCGATTTACAGCCAAACGGCTCTAGATACAATAATATATTAAAATGCATTGCATTCCCTAACTATCCTAGTTTCATAATCATCTGTTAGATCTGTTTTATCTATCATAGTCTCCGAGAAAATCGCTAAAATGTGACCGCACTGCTTTTTTCGTCTGTTAATTTTTCGTTTCTTCAACTTTGACAGCGAATTACAGCCAAACGGCTCTAGATACAATAATAAATTAAAATGCATTACATTCCCTAACTATCGTAGTTTCATAATCATCTTTTAGATCTGTTCTATCTATTATAGTCTCTGAGGAAATCGCGAAAATGTGAACACACTGTTTTTTTCCTGTTAATTTTTCGTTTCTTCAACTTTGACAGCGAATTACAGCCAAACGGCTCTAGATACAATAGTAAATTAAAATGCATTACATTCCCTAACTATCCTAGTTTCATAATCATCTTTTAGATCTGTTCTATCTATTATGGTTTCCGAGAAAATCGCTAAAATGTGAACACACTGCTATTTCTCTTGTTAGTTTTTCGTTTCTTCAACTTTGACAGCGAATTACAGTCAAACGGCTCTAGATACAATAATAAATTAAAATGCATTACATTCCCTAACTATCCTAGTTTCATAATCATCTTTTAGATCTGTTCTATCTATCATAGTTTCCGAGAAAATCGCTAAAATGTGAACACACTGCTTTTTCTCCTGTTAATTTTTCGTTTCTTCAACTTTGACAGCGAATTACAGCCAAACGGCTCTAGCCACAGAAATAAATTGATATGCGTTACATTCCTCAACTGTCCTAGTTTCATAATCATCTTTTAGATCTGTTCTATCTATTATAGTCTCCAAGAAAATCGCTAAAATGTAAACACACTGCTTTTTTCGGCTGTTAATTTTTAGAAGTATCATTATTTGATATAATCGCATATTTTCTTCTACTTTTTTTTATTGCAATTACATAAACTTTTATTTCATAAACGTGAATCTAATGTAATATCTACATTTTTTATACCTATTATGTATTTAAAATGATTCCGATATTCACAGTAATTTTTGGTTTTATCCTCTTGCAGTTAAATCTTCGTTCTTTTTTCCTTATTTTTCCACCGCACCGGCGCTTCCACCATCTTCATCCTTAGATTATTGGATCACCATATATTCCGAAAACGCATTCAAAAGATAGTAACACACGCTCTTTAAATTCTCTGTTTTTCATCTTCTTCCTGCAACCGTAAAGATAGATTTTGATAATAACACTTTTTACATAAACCTCAAGAAAATATAAAAGAAATTACATCTTTTCCGCTTTAAATAAGCAAAAAAATTCTCGAATTTTCCTTACAAGTAGGTAATAGTTTCCTATTAAAATAATATCAACAACAATGAAAAGAAACAAAAAGAATATAGAAACAAAATGTTATTGCTGCAAAGGGCTATTGATTATAGGTTTAAAATATATGTAAATTATATTAATTTCAAAGGAAATGCAACAACAATTCCAAACTAAAACCATTTGCACACAAAGTTGCATATTATATTCGTTTCAATGCGTGATGTACTAAAAAAAAACTTTGACGTTACAATACAACTGGATATGTTGCATAGAAAATGTTTCGTAACAGGTGAAAACTATATGAATTTGAAAGGCGATGGCAAACCGCGCATCGAAATGCATGGGATTATTGTATTTGTCCGTAGCTTCGTGCATAATCCACGAATTTTGTTATAATTAATTAGATCTGGAATGCATTTACGGCTTCGAAATCCGCTCGCAGCGATCGTTCAATTAAAACAACGCCAGGCAAAAGCAAACACTGGATGGATTTATATAATGTTCATTTGGCGAAGTGGTCAACGACCCGATCGGAATTGGCTTCAATCCCATTCCATCAACATCAACACCAACATCATCATCATCATCAGCAATTTAATTTAAACGCAAACATCGGAGTGAGAGACTCCAAGACGAATTAAAACGTGCACGCAAACAACGTCGATCATTGGAGACAAAGAAAAAGTGGCGGATATTCTGCAAATTACTTAACAGTTTCCTTTAAGACAAAGCCACTCGCATGGTCAGAATTTCAATTGCGATTGCTGTTGCATCATTTTCGTGCATCGCAAGTCGCGACGAGATTGAATGAATGACAATTGGTTCAGTTTAGTTTTACTGCTTTGCATTCCTCGTCGTCTATGTCGGAAGATGAAAGCAACGAATATCGAGAATGCTGTTATGCGACTTTATAATGGAGTGATTACGATTGAAAAGTTAGAATAGTTTACAGAAAAGTATAAAATGTTGTGTTATTTAAAGAAGAAATTATCACAATTCATAGTTCTTAATGAATTCATTGCTTTTAGTTACTTTTTCTTAATTTTTCTTGTGTGTTTGATATAGAAAATGCCCTTTGGTCAGTTGTTAATTGGGACAAGAAATTTTCATTTACTTAAGATGTTTTACATGAATAACAACACAATTACAACATAGTTTTCTTGTTCTAAATGTTTATTAATTAATGACTAAAAAGTGCAAAATATTATGTTTTCTAAAGAAGAAACTTATACTTTTCCCGAAACAATTCATGGTTCTTAATGCATTCATTCCTTTTAGTTACTTTTTGTTGTGTTTTTGACGCAGGAAATGCCCTTTGGTTAGTTGTTAATTGAGACAAGAAATTGAAATTTACGTAAGATGTTTTACATTAATAAGAACATAATTACAACATATTTTTCTTGTTCAGAATCTTTATAAATTAATGACTGAAAAGTGAAAAATATTACGTTTTCTAAAGAAGAAACTTATACATTTCCAGAAACAATTCATGGTTCTTAATGAATTAATTCCTTTTAGTTATATTTTGTTGATTTTCTTGTATTTTTGACGCAGGAAATGCCCTTTGGTCAGTTGATAATTGAGATAAGAAATTGTCATTTATTTAAGATGTTTTACATAAATAACAACACAATTACAACATACTTTTCTTGTTCTGAATCTTTATAAATTAATGACTGAAAAGTGCAAAATATTACGTTTTTTAAAAAAGAAACTTTTATATTTCCAGAAACAATTCATGGTTCTTGATGAATTCATTCCTTTTAGTTGTTTATTGTTGATTTTTCTTGAGTTGTTGAAAGCAGAAAATGCCCTTTGGTCAGTTGTTAATTGAGACAAGAAATTGTAATTTTCGTAATATGTTTTACATTAATTAGAACACAATTACAACATGCTTTTCTTGTTAAAAAATTAATGATTAGAACATCCACTGAAAAGTGTAAAATGTTACGTTTTTTAAAGAAGAAATTTATGTATTTCCAGAAATAATTCATGGTTTTTAATGAATTCATTCTTTTTAGTTGTTTATTGTTGATTTTTCTTGAGTTTTTGAAAGTAGGAAATGCCCTTTGGTCAGTTGTTAATTGGGACAAGAAATTGAAATTAACACATGATGTTTTACATTAATTAGAACACAATTACTTTTCTTGTTAATAAATTAATATTTAAAACATCCCCTGAAAAGTGTAAAATTTTACATTTTTTAAAGAAAAAAAAATTGTATTTCCCGAAACAATTCATGGTTCTTGATGAATTCATTCCTTTTAGTTATATTTTGTTGATTTTTCTTGAGTTTTTGAAAGCAGGAAATGCCCTTTGGTCAGTTGTTAATTGAGACAAGAAATTGAAATTTACGTAAGATGTTCTACTTTAATAAGAACACAATTACAACATACTTTTCTTGTTCAGAATCTTTATAAATTAATGAGTGAAAAGTGCAAAAAGTTACGTTTTCTAAAGAAGAAACTTAGATATTTCCTGAAATAATTCATGGTTCTTAATGAATTCGTTCCTTTTAGTTATATTTTGTTGATTTTTCTTGTGTTTTTGACGCAGGAAATGTCCTTTGGTTCGTTGTTAATTGAGAGAAGAAATTGTCATTTACTTAAGATGTTTTACATGAATAAAAACACAATTACAACATACTTTTCTTGCTCAGAATTTTTATAAATTAATGACTGAAAAGTGCAAAATGTTACGTTTTCTAAAGAAGAAACTTATATATTTCCAGAAACAATTCATGACTCTTAATGAATTCATTTCTTTTAGTTATATTTTGTTGATTTTTCTTGAGTTTTTGAAAGCAGGAAATGCCCTTTGGTCAGTTGTTAATTGAGACAAGAAATTGAAATTTACGTAATATGTTTTACATTAATTAGAACACAATTACAACATAGTTTTCTTGTTCTAAATCTTTATTAATTAATGATTGAAAAGTGCAAAATTTTACGTTTTCTAAGCAAGAAATTTATATATATCCTGAAACAATTCATGGTTCTTAATGGATTCATTCCTTTTAGTTACTTTTTGTTGATTTTTCTTGAGTTTTTGAAAGCAGGAAATGCCCTTTGGTCAGTTGATAATTGAGACAAGAAATTGTCATTTACTTAAGATGTTTTACATGAATAACAACACAATTACAACATACTTTTCTTGCTCAGAATCTTTATAAATCAATGAGTTAAAAGTGCAACATGTTACGTTTTCTAAAGAAGAAACTTTGATATTTCCTGAAATAATTCATGGTTCTTAATGAATTCATTCCTTTTAGTTATATTTTGTTGTTTTTTCTTGTGTTTTGAAAGCAAGAAATGCCCTTTGGTCAGTTGTTAATTGAGACAAGAAATTGAAATTCACTTAAGATGTTTTACATTAATTAGAACACAATTACAACATAGTTTTCTTGTTCTAAATCTTTATTAATTAATGATTGAAAAGTGCATAATTTTACGTTTTCTAAGCAAGAAATTTATATATTTCCTGAAACAATTCATGGTTCTTAATGAATTAATTCCTTTTAGTTATATTTTGTTGATTTTTCTTGAGTTTTTGAAAGCAGGAAATGCCCTTTGGTTAGTTGTTAATTGAGACAAGAAATTGAAATTTACGTGAGTGAAAAGTGCAAAAAGTTACGTTTTCTAAAGAAGAAACTTAGATATTTCCTGAATGAATTCATGTGTTTTTTGAAAGCAGGAAATGCCCTTTGATCAGTTGTTAATTGAAACAAGAATTTGAAATTAACATATAATGTTTTACATTAATTAGAACACAATTACCACAAACTTTTCATGTTTAGAATCTTTCTAAATTAATGAATGAAAAGTGTAAAATGTTACGTTTTTTAAAGAAGAAATTTATGTATTTCCAGAAACAATTCATGGTTTTTAATGAATTCATTACTTTTAGTTGTTTATTGTTGATTTTTCTTGAGTTTTTGACGCAGGAAATCCCCTTTGGTCAGTTGTTAATTGAGCCAAGAAATTGAAATTTACTTAAGATGTTTTACATTAATTAGAACACAATTACAACATACTTTTCTTGTTCTAAATCTTTATTAATTAATGATTGAAAAGTGCAAAAAGTTACGTTTTCTAAAGAAGAAACGTATATATTTCCAGAAACAATTCATGGTTCTTAATGAATTCATTCCTTTTAGTTATTTTTGTTAATTTTTCTTGTAATTTTTCGTGCTTCCAACAAAATGCCATTTGTTCTACTACTTGTTTTTTCCATTTTGTTTTTCTATCAACTAGAACACATATTTTCCAATACGAAATTATGTTATTTCGAGCCAAATTTATGTGTTGATTTTTGTTTGCCAATTTATTACAAAATTGATATTTGTTTATCATTAATTTAATTTCCAACTAAAACAAATATTTTCCAATTGAAAATCATATTATTTTGCAATTTTATTTTCCATTTATTTTAAAATTGACATATTTTTCAATTATTATCAATATTTCCATATGAAATTACTTTAGTTTGAGCGAAAATTCAATGTTTTTTTTATTAATTTTGTTGTGAAATTTCAATTAAAACATATATTCAAACAGTAAATTGTTTAATTTTCTAATGAAAAACATGAAATGTTTAAATTTATTAAAAATTTACTATATTTTCTACAATAAATTTGTGTAAATTTTTTTGTATAAATTATGAAGAAAACTGATCAATTAAGTAGTAATAAACGTTTTATAATTGAAAGAAAACAACGTATATTAAATGAAACATGTAAAAGTTTGTAATAATAAAAGAAAATTCATCTAAATTTCTTCATTATTTCTTTATTTATTTCACTATACTTATTAGTATTCTTATAATATCTTTAGCAATTAATTGAACATTCCAATTAATTAAGAGTACAATCTTTTTTAATTGCTGCAAATGCTTGTGATCTTGAAATTAACAACACTTAAGTAGAGTTGAGTATTTCGAAACTTTGTTACTAAAATAACGATTATTTACAATTACAAATTGTACAATTAGTATCCAAATCCGTCTGTAATTATAACCAATTTACGTCAATCCACAAAGTTTATAGTCTAATTATAAATTTTGTTAAAGAATTTTTAACAAAATAATAACAATTATTATAACAAAAACTACAAGAAATATTATAATATTACATTACTTTAATAGATTTGTTTGATTTTACTTCTTTTTTCTTATGTAAACACATGAATTCGTTCAATAATTTCATCTTATTTTGAATCAATTTATTCGTATTTTCTCTGAATTATGTAATGAAACACTCTCAGATTGTTGTGTTATGCAAATTTTGGATTCAATTAAGTTAACATTACCATTGTTTTCCCAATAATAACAACAGATACCTCAATTTTGATCGATTTTATTAATAAATGTATGTAATGAAGCACGTGTTTACGTTATGAAACACATGTTTATGTAACTAAACACATGTTTATGTAATGAAACACACAGCTTCAGATTGTTAAATTATTGGCATGTATTAATTTGTTACAACGAAAACGAAGCTCGTTTTCCATCATTTTTCATCAATTACGTAATGAGATGTACTCGAAGAATCAGACTGCGAAAACTGTTTTGTCGTGAATAATTGATCATTACTACGTGGCACGACGGAGATCCTTCATTTCGTGCAGCTTTTTACTTGCTTTAAGTATTGCTGCTTGCATCAATAAAGAAATAACCTTTCAAGGATGTAACAAATACACGGTTTTTCTTGCATCATTTAATATTTATACTCGAACGATTTTCCTCGTATTGCAAACGCTCCAGTTTTTCCTCTTTCCCATTACATTTTCACTGCCTTTTGATAGGAATTCAATCAAAATGCATATTTTGTACAGGTTTTTATAATTGGAACATTGAAATATATACAATTTTATGCATGGAAGTAAATGTGAAACTTTTTCTTGGAATTATTTCAAGAATATCTTCTCCATTATTTCAAAAAATGTGTTGCAATTATGTAATTTCATGTAATTAAACATACAATTGAATAAAGGAATGAAAATTGAGCTCGTTAAAGCTATAATTTTGAATGGAAATAGGAAAATTATTAGAAAAAATTCAATTATAAAAATTGTATAATTTCGTGTTTTTCCAAATGCATTTTTTTATAGATCCTTAAAGAATATAACTATTACGTATTTTATTTCTATTACGTCTTTATATAAATTCATTGAAAATGCATATTTTGTAGAGTTTTTTTAATTGGAATTACGAAATATGCACAATTTTATTCTTCAAAGTAAATATTAAAACTTTTGATTGAATTTCAAGAAAATCTTCTAAATTTTGTATATTTTTTATTGTAATTGTATATCTTTCTATTATTAAACATACAATTGAATAAAGGAATGAAAACTGAGCTCGTTAAAGCTATAATTTTGAATGGAAATAGGAAAATTACTAGAAGAAATTCAATTATAAAAATTGAATAATTTTGTGTTTTTCCAATTGCATTTTCTACAGATCCTTAAAGAATATAACTATTTCGTATATTATTTCTACTACTTTTTGAAACAATTTCAATGAAAATGCATATTTTATACAGTTTTTGTAATTGAAATTATGAATTATGTACAATTTTATTCATCGAAATAAATGTGAAACTTTTTCTTGGAATTGTTTAAAGAAAATCTTCTACATTTTTTCTACTTCTCATTGAAATTATATAATTTTATATAATTAGACATACAATTGAAGAAAGGAATGAAAATTTAATAGGTTAAAGCTATAATGTTGAAAGGAAATAGGAAAATTACTAGAAGAAATTTAATTTAAAAAAATGAATAATTTGGTGTTTTTTCAATTGCATTTTTTTTTATAGATCCTTAAAGAACATAACTATTACGTATTTTATTTCTATTACTTCTTTATATAAATTCATTGAAAATGCATATTTTGTACAGTTTTTATAATTGGATTTACGAAATATACACAATTTTATTCTTTAAAGTAAAAGTAATATTTTCTAGGAATAATTTCAAGTAAATCTTCTTTATTTTTCTACTTTTTTATTGAAATTACATAATTTTATGTAATTAAACATATAATTGAGTAAAGGAATGAAAATTGAGCTCGTTAAATCTATAATTTTGAATGGAAATAGGAAAATTACAAGAAGAAATTCAATTACAAAAATTGTATAATTTTGTGTTTTTCTAATTGCATTTTTTATAGATCCTTAACGAATATAACTATTATGTATTTCATTTCTATTACTTTTTAATATAAATTCAATGAAAATGCATATTTTGTACAGTTTTTATAATTATAATTATGAAATAACTACAATTTTATTCTTTGAAGTAACTATAAATTTTTCATTGAATTATTTCAAGAAAATCTTCTCTATTATTTCTATTTTTGTATTGTAATTATATAATTTCTGTAATTAGACATATAATTGAAGAAAGGAATGAAAATTGATCACATTTAAGCTATAATTTTGAATGGAAATAGAAAAATTACACACAAAAAGAAAATATAATTTCGTGTTTTTCCAGTTGCATTTTTATAGATCCTTAACGAATATATCTATTACGTATTTCATTTCTATTACTTTTTGATATAAATTCAATGAAAATGCATATTTTGTACAGTTTTTCTAATTGGAATTACGAAATATACACAATTTTATTCTTCAAAGTAAATATAAAAACTTTTCATGGAATTTCAAGAAAATCTTCTAAATTTTGTATATTTTTGTATTATAATTGTATATATTTCTATAATTAAACATACATTTGAATGATGTAATGAAAATTGGGCTCGTTTAAGCTATAATTTTGAATGAAAGTAGAAAAATTTCACACAAAAAAAGAGTATAATTTCTTGTTTTTCAATTGCATTTAACAACTTATTATTATTTCAATTATTGAAATATGTACTAAGTATATATTATTATTATTGAAAAAATATGGCTTAAATCTAATTGAAATATTATAAAATATGGAAATAAATAAACTTCAATTCAAATTTTTGTTATTTTGCAAACTTGACTGAATTTCTTTCAACCACTGAAATTACAGTCTATTTCCGAATGAAAATAAACATAGGTGTTAATAAACGGAAAGCTTTAAGTAAATTACTGAAATAAACCAAAAATTTGCCCTCGTGCACAGAATTACACAGCGTTGATCCATATCACAAAAACAAGAACAAAATTTCGAGAGAAAAAAAAGAGTGGAAAATGAGAGAGAGAATATTGGTTCAGGTTATTATTAGAAGTCGATTGCTTCCGACGATCAAAGGAGTCAATAATTTCGTCAAATTACGAGTTCGTAAACGAAGCATGAAACCGTTTCATTTTGTTATAACATTCGCTCTCTCGTTTTTTTTTGCGCTCATATTTATTAATATTTCTCTTCTCTTCCATTCCACGTTTTTTTGTTTTGTTTGCTTCTCTTCACTTTTAGGTGCGTGTGTGTTCGTTTATCATTCCAAAGTAATTGAGCCCGAATTGCTACACCCACGCCTCGGCACGTACACTCGTAAAGTTATTATGTAATAGAAACACAAGAAAAAACGAAAGAAAAGAAGCAACAACTGCAAAAAAAAGAGAGCGGAACGAAAAAGTAATAATAAAAATCGAGTGGGCATGAAAAATTGAGTGAGTGCGGGCGTTGAAAATGTGCAGAAGTCCAGGAAATCCTGGAAAATTAAATGATAATAGTTTACAGCAAAAAAAAGGAAAAGTACGTGCGTTATTTCTCTTGCCATTACCGCCGGATAATGTTATGTAAGCGCGGAGAGTGTTTATAGTTTCGTTACGAAAATAAGTTTGTTTAACGTTCGCTTCAATCTTTGCGAAAATAAATACCGCTGCGAAATGCGAAATAATTATTAACAGTAGTTCGGAAACTGTTTATTATTTCATTATTATTTCCATGCAAATAAGTGGTTCTCTTTTCAGTTATTTTCTTTGGTGGATCCGCTGGGCTTTTGTTATCCTTGTTTTTTTTAGCTGCTTCCTCTGCTCGTGTTTTTCCTATGAATATAGCATGTATTTACTGCTTCCTACCTAATTATATGCAAGATAATAAACAATGTTATTTTTGTTTCGTTGCTTTATGCATGAATTGTTAACGAAATAGAAAGATATTTACGAAAAGATTATTTTGATAGCTTATTATATGAAAACTAAATACTGCATGTACATAGTAATAGATTCGTTGGAGAGGCCAATATTTTAGCTTTAATTATCTTATTTGATGATGCATTTAGTGTTAGTACTTATCGAGTAATTAAATAAAACGTAGAGACGTGTTATAATAAAAAAAAAGATTATTTTGATAGCTTATTATATGAAAACTATAAAACATATATAAAATATAGTAGATTCGTTGGAAAGACCATTATTTTATCTTTAATTATCTTATTTGATGATGTAATTGGCGTTAGTAGTTATCGAGTAATTAAATATAACGTAGAGATGTGTTATAATAAAAAAAAATATGAAATGATTATTTTTATAGCTGATTATATGACAAATATAAAACGCAAATACAAAATAGTAGATTCATGGGAAAGGTCATTACTTTATCTTTAATTATCATATTTTATCATGTAATTAGCATTTGTAGTTATCGAGTAATTAAATAAAACGTAGAGTCTTGTTATAATAAAAAAATATAAAATGATTATTTTGATAGCTTATTATATGAAAACTATAGAACATATATAAAATATAGTAGATTCGTTGGAAAGACCATTATTTTATCTTTAATTATCTTATTTGATGATGCAATTAGTGTTAGTAGTTATCGAGTAATTAAATCAAATGTAGAGACGTGTTATAATAAAAAAATCAATTATTAACTATAAAATGATTATTTTGATAGCAGATTATGTAAAAACTATAAAACGCACATAGAAAGTAGTAGATTCGTTGGAAAGTTCATTATTTTATCTTTATTTATCTTATTTGATGATGTAATTAGCGTTTGTAGTTATCGAGTAATTAAATAAAACGTATAGACGTGTTATAATAAAAAAAAGATTATTTTGATAGCTTATTATCTGAAAACCATAAAACATTTGATGATTTAATTAGCGTTAGTAGTTATCGAGTAATTAAATAAAATGTAGAGTCGTGTTATAATAAAAAAAAAACAATTATTAACTATAAAATGATTATTTTGATAGCTGATTATATGAAAACCATAAAACGCACATACGAAATAGTAGATTCGTTGGAAAGGCCATTATTTTATCTTTAATTATCTTATTTGATGATGTAATTGGAATTTGTAGTTATCTAGTAATTAAATAAAACGTAGCGACGTGTTATAATAAAAAATAAATAAAATGATTATTTTGATAGCTGATTATATGAAAACCATAAAACAAACATATAATATAATAGATTCATTGGAAAGCTCATTATTTTATCTTTAATTATCATGTTTTATGATGTAATTAGCGTTTGTAGTTATCGAGTAATTAAATAAAACGTAGAGCCATGTTATAATAAAAAAAGATTATTTTGATAGCTTATTATATGAAAACCATAAAACATATATAAAATATAGTATATTCGTTCGAAAGATCATTATTTTATCTTTAATTATCTTATTTGATGATGTAATTAGCTTTAGTAGTTATCGAGTAATTAAATAAAACGTAGAGACGTGTTATAAACAATTGAAAAAAAAAACTTTGACAGTTTATTGTAGTAAAATGGTAAATACCACGAAAATAGTATTAAATTCACTGGAAAAGCAATAATTTTGTCTTTAATTAACATATTTGATAATCTACTTAGTTTAAGTGCTTAAGAAGTAATTAAATTAAACGTGAAAATACTAAATATTCAATTTTACTAATTTTAAGCAACAAAGACCATGTAACTAGTATTAAATTTATAGAAAATGTCACTATGTTGTCATTAATACATATATAATTAATAATCTACATAATTTAAGTACTTATGGAATAATTATATAAAAAGAGAAAATACTAAAACTTCTCAATTTTGACTGCTTATAGCAGAAGATTGCTAAACACCATAAAACTAGAAGTAATATCATTGGAAATGCCATTATTTATCTTTAATTAACTTCTTTAATAATCTACTTAATTTAAGTGTGTAATTACATTTAAAAAAGTTATCAAAATTGAAAATTTTGACAACTGTATATTGTTACACTAGAAACAGTTTCTTTTTGTCTTTAATTAACATCTTTACTAAACTACTTAAATTAGTTGATTATCGAGTAACTAAATGAAACATTCTATTCAAAATTTTGTAAGCTTCTTTCAGAAGATTGATGAAGACCACATTACTGAAAATTGGTTCATTATGAAGATCGTTTTTAATTTCCTTATTTGATAATCAAATGAACTTGCATTACGTAATCACAATAAAACGCTGTGAGCATTACTCCAAGAAGTATTGTAATTATAGGTACATATTAAACAGCGATGCAATTTGCGAACGCAACACGTTTCCTTTGTGTTTTCTGCGTTCCATTGATACACGTTACGTGTGCGAGATGCGGAGATTAATGCGATGCGAATTCATTTCGGATAAGCTGTGTTATTATTTCGATGTCGTTATATGAATAATGCGAAAACGCCCGCAGATTTGCAGAATAATTGCATGCAAATCGCATCGAGCATAAATGTTTAGCAAAGCAGCAGGTTACGTTCATCAGCGTGATTCGATTTCGAAGGATGCATCCTCCTTATTGATAATCACATCTCTAAACAATGCAGTTTCAATCTTGCACAAATTAACAATTATTGATGTTTTTACTTATTTTGAAGTTAATTTTACCTTTATTTCAACTATTTTTACTCGTTTTACTCGTTTTACGGCCTAGGTACGTTCCACGAAACTTGGCCGCAAAGCGAAAAGCCGTATAACGAATCAGTTATTGCGCTTGCGCAAGATTGACAACATGTAGATATATCGACATGGAAAAAAGCCGTTATAGCGCAACATTTTAGGCCGTAAATCGAAAACGTGCATTAATTGAAGAGGGCCGTTATACCGAAATGCAGTATAAAGAGCGGCCCAATAGCGAGGTATGGGTGTACTTTAATTAATGCATGATATTAATTAAGAAAAATATACTTGAATACTTTTTCGCACTAAAAATATGTTAATAAATAGCGGATTTTGTATGAAACTTTTAGTTTTAAAAATTGATTATAATAAGAACCTTGAAGTTTCTTTGATATAAAGAAAATTCTATGTTATCGTTACGAATGAGCTTTAATAAAAGTTTTATTTTCGTGTGTGTGGGTGTGCTTGTATGAAATTGGTTTGGTTTATTAGAACTTTCAGATATAAAGCTGCATGCGTTTTCAGAGTTCGCACTGCGAAAGCTGTAATGAAAGTTATCCGTCGATCTTCGGAGTGAATGGCATGCAAATCTCACTTCGAGGAAATCGTATGTAATTCGCGTTAAAAAAGTGTTATACGGTGTGTATGTTATAGGAATTGAGTTGCACGAATTCCATAGCGCATTCGGTCATGTCTAATGGATAATTATTGTTTGTGTAATTAAAATGATCCTAGCTCATGTATGAATTACATATTGATGAAGGTGAATCGAATGTGGGACGGTAATGACGAATGGAACTAGAGGTGTTTGAGAGTAGACCGAATGTTATGCATCATTTAACTATCGTCATATATTGAATGTGACGTAATCTAATGTCGTCCTGACATTTATCTGTGTCATCGTGACGTTGAACTGTCATAGTGATATCCTGATGACATTAATTGACTTCAACGTCAGGGTCGAATGTTGTGCGTCATTTAAGTAATGATGTATAGAATCTTGAATGCGACGTAACCTAATGTCATCTTGACGTTCATTTGTGTCATCGTGACATTGTACTGTCATAGTGATATCTTGATGACATTAATTGACATCAACGTCAGGGTCGAATGTTATGCGTCATTTAAGTAATGATATATAGAATCTTGAATGTGACGTAACCTAATGTCATCCTGACTTTCATCTTTGTCATCGTGACATTAAACTGTCATAGTGATATCGGTATAACATTAATTAACATCAACGTCAGTGTCGAATGTTATGCGTCATTTAAGTAATAATATATAGAATCTTAAATGTGACGTAACCTAATGTCATCCTGACTTTCATCTTTGTCATCGTGACGTAAAACTGTCATAGTAATATCATTATGACATTAATTGACATCAACGTCAGTGTCCAATGTTATGCGTCATTTAAGTAATGATATATTGATTGAATCTTGAATGTGACGTAACCTAATGTCATCCTGACGTTCATCTGAGTCATCGTGACGTTGAACTGTAATAGTGATATCCTGATGACATTAATTGACATCGACGTCAGTGTCCAATGTTATGCGTCATTCAAGCAATCTTGAATGTGACGTAACCTAACGTCATCCTGACTTTCATCTTTGTCATCATGAATTGAACTGTCATTTTCGCTATGAACTTTCAATACGTTTTGCTTATCATGCTTTTGTTCCAAATCAAATTTAAATGTAAAATCTCGTGCCGTATTGCGAATGAACGAAGCTAAAATTCGAAGAGGAAAGAAGGGAGATTAATAGATTAAGCAGAATAAAAACGTAATAAAAGAAAAACAGGGTACAGTAACAACGGTATAATTTCCCATGACGACGACCCTAAGCTTACCCCCCTGCGGAGGGAAACCCTCATTTTTTCCGCTTCGTTTTTTGACGCTATTGATTGAAATCCTTTTATATGTAAATGCATGTATATGAATGTAAATGGAAGGACTCCGAGTGAGGAGAGGAGAAAAAAATATATAATAAGAGAGAAGAACAAGTGTAACTACTTTTTTAAGTGAATTACGTGGAAATATAAAGAATAAACTTGAAAAGGGACATTGCTTATTGCAATACTTTCTGCAGTGATGTAACAGTTTTTGTATGAGAAAATGTGAAGAGAAAAGTTATAAGATTTCAAGAAAATGTAAAAATCTATATTGATTAGTATTAATAAGAATCAAATTAAAGTTACAAAAAAATAATAAATTTTCGACAAATAGCCCTTTGCAGCAATAGACTTTTCATTTTCTTTCGTATTTCTTCATTTTTATTGTCCTTTGTTATAAATGCTAAATGTTCACATTTACTAGTAAATGTATGCATTTATCAATGTTTAGCTTGTGTATCATGTATAGTAACATCAACAAGTTGCTGTATAATTTTATTATAAATAAGTGTTATGAGGTGATTGAGGTTAACGCTGGATTAGAGCGTCATCAGGAGGGTAATTCATAAATCTTGAACAATGCAATCCGGATTTTCATTAAAGAAAATTGCCGAAGTCGTTGCAAATTGGCGCTCTCTATCTCTCACTACTCCTCCGATGTAAATGCATTTCGCTCGAGTACAAACGGCGGTTTTGCTGATGAAAGCGGAGCATGCAAATCATAGATTCCATTATGGGATAATGCAGTTGGTAACGATAATTACGCGCAGAAGACAAATGCACCATCATTTTTCACGCTCTTTAATCCTCCAGTTACGTTAAATTGCACGGAAAAATGAAAGAGATGAAGAATCGGTTGTGAAGTTGCAGTTGCGTCGTGAGTCTATGAAAATTGCATTTTAATTGGCATAAATTTATGATAATTAAACTGTGCTTTGCTCTAGTGACATTAAGCATTTTAAATTGGTATTACTTAATTTCTAGCTGTCAGTTTAATTTGGTTGTCATGGACAATGGTCATATTAATAAAGTATAGTATTTGGTGAGCTTTATGTAACATTACTCATAATGTGGTTACATAATTTTTTGTTAATATTTAATACTGTGATATTAAATTTAGTAACTAAATACTCGATCTACGAGTGCCCTAATATAAGAGTGTTTTGAGATACGAGCCGATATTTTGCTTTGAGATTTGAGCAAGATTTGAGATACGAGGAATCGAACACTATGTATGTACACACGACACCAACAATGTTTCCCACCTCATACTAGACCACAATCTGTGTGCTTGTTTCTCTCATCTTTCGAAGCATTTTTGATAAGTTGGGTTCGCGTTTTTTGCTTTCTGTTCATTTACAAAAAATTGCTTTGAGATACGAGCAATTTGACATTTCAGCAAGGTTACGGAACGAATTAAACTCGTATGTCGAGGTACCACTGTAAGTGACACTAATTATTACTTTATATTGGTAATACTTAATTTGATGTTGTCAGTTGTCATACACCATGGTAAATGTGGATTCAAATTGTTCGTAATAACAAAAGTCAGTTTATGTTGAAACGTCATGATAAGTGACATTTCAAATTCTAACCTATGATATCTAATGTTTTTTAAGGTTAAGGTGTCAAAATGGGTTGCTTACAGGCATTACGTGTGTGCATTTACGACACATTATCCTAATAGTTGCTTTGGTTTTCAGGTTCCGGAGCGTATCAGAGCAATGAACGCTAGCGTTAAACTTCTGCTCATCGTCAGGGAACCGGTGACAAGAGCCATCTCCGATTACACCCAGCTAAGGGCTCACGCATCGACCGGGACACCTCTGATCCCGATGCCTACCCCGACGAGCTCCTCCACCCCGAAGAGCTTCGAGCAGCTCGTGCTCCATCCGAACGGAACCATAAACGAGTCCTATAGACCTCTGGCAATATCCGTGTACCACAACTACCTGCACCGGTGGCTCGAGTGCTTCAGACGTGACCAGATCCTCGTGGTGAACGGCGACCTCCTCATCGAGGACCCCGTCGTCCAGATCCAGAAGATCGAGCGTTTCCTCGGCCTGGAGCCGCGCATCGACAGCAACAACTTCTACTTCAACGAGACCAAAGGTTTCTACTGTCTGCGAAACGAGACCTCGGACAGGTGTCTGCGCGAGACCAAAGGTAGGCGCCATCCGCGCGTCGACCCTCTGGTCGTTGCGAAGCTTCGAAAGTACTTCGGGGAACACAATCAAAAGTTCTACGAGCTGATCGGAGAGGACCTAGGTTGGCCCGAGGAATAGTTAGACAATGCGAGGTACAGAAGGCACGCACCACCTGAGGATCGTCATCAAAACAAAAATTAAGTGAATCCTTCAACGATACATATCAATTTTATTTACATATATATATATATACAAAAATGATGAAGAATATATATATATATAAAACAAAAACACACAAACATCAGCATAATCTTACATTATCAATGTGCGGTGTAGGTTTAATTAATTACTTTGTAAACGTTCGAAAATACGATGCTCAAAATATTTTTTTAAAATATTAAAATTATTATACCTATATTTAATACATACATATATATATATATATAAACAAAATATTTAAATATTTAATGGAGGTTCGGGTTTGGAGTGGACGAAAGGGGTTGTTTTCTTGTAAATGGAATCACATACATATCAGAGGAAAGGAACAGGGGAGGATGATAGTTTTTCTTTTCTGTATTTTCTTTTCTTCTTCGCGTCTTTTCCACAGACCATGGGGGGAAAATGGAATGAGCCGATGCTCGTTCGTGCGAAATCCGGGACACGTGTCACTGCGAATTTGAATAAAATTCCGGCTGCGAAAGCAGCTCTAATTAAGATCATCGCGATTGCCGCTAAATAGTTTCGCTTTAATCTACTAATAATACGAGAGAGTTTCGCGATAAACACTTGACAGCTGCCAAAAAACTGATAATGTCACGCTTAATGTTTCACCGAGCTTGAAAATTTGACAGATGTCATCACAACTGTCATCAAAAACAAACTTTCTGAATGACATCTGTCAAACGTCAAAAGTTTTTGGTAAAGTCATTAAACAATAAGAAATACAACAATACAATTATCAAAGCTACTTACTAAGTGATAGTTTACATACAGATTTATATATTATTTTTATCAATTATTAAAATTACGTTATATAACAAATAGCATTAAGGGTTAAATCTGTCATCTGTCAATTTTATAAAAAAAAAACGTTTTATTGTCGTTACACAATATAATAAATATATAAACAATTTACCAAAACTATGACAGCTGTCATAGCAATAAAGGTTAAATGTTCTGATGACATCTGTCAGTTTAATAAGAAGTAACTACGCACGTTTTATAGTCATTACGCAATGAAAACACAACATTACAACTTCCAAAGCTATTAACTAAATTAGAGTAATGTTTTCACAAATTACGTAACAATGACAGATGTCAAAGCATTAAAGTTTAACTCTAAATCACCAGATTATGTAATAGTTAATGCCACCAAACGTTTCATAGAATATGGATTATTGATATTGCAATTAATTTAGGGTGCTTCTAAAGTATTAAATTAGTTATTACACTCAGACTATAGAGTTAATGAACACCAAGAATCGTAACTTTTCAAGTATTTTTATTGAGACAATACCAATTTCCAAGGAACCGTGTCCAAAAAATATTATAAGAATTGCATTAGTTGATATTTGCTGTTTTTTTTTTGGATAGAAAATTATGAAACCAAATTCATTGGATCATTTAGATGTTAGTGAGTACAATGCATTAAATTGCTGATCGAAGAATAAATGCCTTAGAGAAGAATAAGAAAAAACATCAAATTTTTACCTGAAAATCGTAGATTTTTTAATAATAAAGTAAATGTATCTGAATTTTTGATGATTTAATTAGGAAAGTTTATAATTGTTAAAGTTTAAATATATTTTTTCTTGGTAACGTTTATCTCCTAATTAAGTAATTAAATAGGTAGATTTGAAGCGCCCTAATAACAATATTAGTTAATAATGAAGTAAATTCATCTTGAAAACAAGTAAGTCTTTCAGAACTGGAAAATAATGCAATTAACTAAACGCGAAATTTCATGCTCACTTGATAATTTCTACGGTCACTTACAGCCGAAACCACTTTAATCGATGAGCCTTGTTAAACAAACCGTGAAGGATGTTTCCGAGAAGACGCATCATCTGGAAACTGGCATAAGTAGTTTAATTGACCCAAAAGGACGAGACGAGAGCATTGAAATTAATCAAAGTTTAATTGTTTTGTATTTCAGTAACGAGATTGAAAATTTTGGTCGATGACGCAAATCTGAGGCGTCCGAATTCGAGCCATGAATATTTCAAATGTCGTTTGAATTTACCGCTCTTTTTTTTTCGAAGCGTGTGCGTGGGTGCGAATTTGCCTTCGGTCGCTCGACATGCATATTGTATCAGTGGAGTGCCGTGAAACAAACGGATTTCGGGAATAATTGAAAAACAAAAGAGGGGCGTTGCGGCTCAAGTGGTCTGGTTTTGGCAGCTGTCACTCTACGGATTTACGGTTTAATATTTGATTGGGACGCGATCATCCGATTCAGTTCCATTCCATTACGTTTCTCGACTTTCAGGATTCCTGAAAACTCTCCGACAAGCTTATCTTCTTGCTCCCCTTAAACCCTCTTCGCAAATATACATATTTTTAATACGCAATACAACAAATGTTACCTAACCTCAAGTTACCAATTTCGTTTACCGATTGATCATATTGATCGTGCAAACAGAGATACAGTCAAAGTTCGCTTAACGTACACAACTTAAATTTCGCAATTGACGATTGAAAGATGTACGTTGGCGTGAAATTACTTACGGGAATTCACGAAAACGAAGTACGTTATTGTGAACATTATGTACGTTAGTGCGAACATTATGTACGTTAATGCGAACATTATGTACGTTAGTGCGAACATTACAAAAAAAGTAATATACGTTAAATCAAACCAAATCCACATCAATGTACGTTAATCGAAATCGACGACTGTATTAATTTCAGTTCTTTGCACCCGATGAAGCCACTCCACATTGGATCCACGATTGTTAATTGTGCTGCACACAACTGTATAGAATAAATGAATGTTGAAGTAATATTTAAAGAAGGAAACCTGTACTAGTTAAGCGAAAAAAAAGAAACCTTATATAATATAATCACCAGTTAAGATTCTCGCATTCCATTCGTAAGAGCTGTATACTTACTGAAAGTGAAATTACTAATACCAATAAGTATAATTAAACTAATTAAGCTATGTAAACGTAAGTAATGAAGTTAATTATCAACAGCAACAACAACTACACATATCAAATTTTATCGTGGTATAATATAAAAAGGAAAGTTTAAGATATTTATTATAAATGAAAGATAACAAAACATATCAAAATGTGATTTTTATATTATACATTAAAATATATTTATTTGTAAATAATATTTAATAATATATTAAACAAAGTAATTGTAAAGGACGTTAAGTTTCTACGAAATACACTTCACCCGGAACAAAAAGAGAAGAGGCAAAAATGTTATGTTACATCATGAAAGTTTCAGCGAGTTTTTGAGAACACAAACTAAATTATTGTAATAATGAAACATGTGATACTGTGCAATTTGTTAGTTAGTTATATTATTGCTAATTTTCGTGTGTGTTTGTGTACGTATGTTTGAGCAGGATGCGCGTTTTGCAGATTTCATCCGATGAATCGACGCTAATTGAACATTTGTCGGTTTCGAATCAATTTTGCACAATACTCTGACCACGTAGAAGCAGCAAAGAAAACAGATTGAATATTTTGTAAAGATATTTTTGTACACTGAACTTCATTTCAATTTACTGATGAAGAATCGAAGAAAAAACACGTCGAGGACACTAAATTCTTTGACTGGACCGGTTAATTAAGTACAGATTGTTTATTTATCTAAGATTTTTAACAATTATTGATCGCACAAACCTTTTCTTTTTTAATCGAATTTACAGGAAATTTTGTAACAGTTCACTGCTAAAGTTGGCTTCAAAACATGGAAAATTATCATTTACATTGTAAAGTAATCATTTTCACCCTTGAAAATGCTGTTTTTTCTTTTGGTTTCTATTGTATTATTGTTGAGTGCGCATTCGATGATCGATTTTTCTCTTTTTTTTTCGAGCTGGAAAATGGGAAAACTATTGATCAACCCTTGCTGCAACAACAACAACAACGTAAAAGTGTGCACTCACAGGTGCACGTTATTAATACATTGTTACGTAATGAGGACTAATTTCCAATGGTCAAGGTTACTTCATCAGATTTTCCTTACATTTATTATGGAAAATCGTATAGAAAACATTGTTATTAATACTTGTATTATCAATATTAACTACACATTCTTTTCTTGCAATTTTTGTGTGATCTTAATTAACATTTACCACAAATTATACTGATCTAATCTTTACTTTATTACTGATCTTTATTGAACTTTATAGTAGATTTATTACGTTCATTCCTTTTGTAATTTTAGTTGTTGAACTTTGTTAATAATTTCTGCAGATTTTTTGTTAAAAAAATACCAATTTTCTTTCATCTAATCGTTACGTAATTATTGATCTTTCTTAACATTAAATTCTTTAAGTTATTAATATTTTGTACAGTTTTTGTTTTGTACAGTAAACAATAAGCAACTATGGAAATTTATTACCACTTTCTTCAGTCTACAGAAAATGATAATACATTTCCAATATTTACTTTATTCTTTACTTTTGTTAACTTTTTGTTAAGTTAAGTTTTCTTTAAGATTTCCTGTATTTTTTTTTGTTAAATTATTTATAAGTAATTCAGGCAATTAATTGTATAGAATCTTTACTTTAGTCTTAATTTTAATTAACTTTAGTTTATTATTAATCTTCATTAACATTTTCTATACTAATTTATAAGTAATTCAGGTAATTTCTTCATTCTTGTTAACATTTTCCATACAGTTTTTCTCGCACGGAAAACTTATACTTCATTCAGTTTATGTTGTTTGTAATTATAATTAGAAATTCTTACAACAATTCGCTTCCAAAAAAAACAATCAAAAACACATCTTTCGTTTCGATAGAATTGCACAAACAGATAGTAAATTGGATTAGTTGTTTTGTATCCGTTTTTAATCCAATAACTTTCGTTGTAATCTACATCTAATTGACCATTATTTTCTGTTTATACGGATTATAGTTAATACCTGTTACGTCCTTCGGTGCCACGAAAAGAACAATTCGTGATACCAAAAATACGATTTATCGAATATCCATTATTGCCTTAATTATTACGAGTCCATTACATTATTTAAAGAGAAAATTGATTAAGCCAACTTTAGATAAAATAATTAGAATGACAGCTGTCATTACAATTGTAATGACAGCTGTCAATGCAATTATAATGACATCTGTCAATACAATTACAATGGCGTAACTCTATTGACAGCTGTCAAATAAATGTCTATTGTAAACATGAATGATATTCAAAGATAAAAAGTTTGAGAAACGCTGTTACACACATATTGAACTTTGAGAGAATTTCCATGGTTTTACGTGCGATTTTCGATGGAATCTGCAAACGCAACGACGTGAACGACTCGACAAAAGTATTATTTATTTAGTGATGAACCGCAGCATCCTGCGACTAATTATGTAATGTTGGGAGATAAATGCATGGTGGACCTCAAGAAAGGGGGGTGAGGAAAGTTGACAGAAAAAAAATGGAAGAAAAGCAACAGAAAAAAATAAACATATGAAATAAAAACAAAGTAACTGAAGAAAAATGACAAAAAAAAATATATGATTAATTAATTAATTAATGAAATGTGTAAACAAAAAGCAAGGCAAACCCACTCTTAGGATTAATTAAATGAATATATTAGGTGAACCTACATACTTATTTTATCTATGTCTTACTGTAGTAACGTACTTACGCTTGTCTAGCAGAAGAAAACGAGGAAAAACTTTACTCTTTTAGCGTGAATCCGAAGAACTCAGAGCCGGATTGAGGATTTTTCAAAATTTCTGAATCCGGTCCTGTCGAATCAAATCTTTCTATTCAAACGATATTTTTGTATTTCCTTTAGAGCTTCACGATTTACGGCCGTAGGAATGAAATGTTGAACAAAAAAAAGTAAATTACAAAAAAAAAATGTAACAATTAAACTGTTGATTGAAAACGCAATTTTCTCCCTAAATTTCGACGCTTTTCGCTCTAATCTAGCGCCCTCATTTCAGTTACCTTCGTAGTTATGTAATGGAACGAAAATTAGGAACTAATTTCATCTTCTTTCGATGTTGCATGTGATTTTTCTTTGAACTTCTTTACTTCTTTCTTAACCAAAAAAAATAATAATAATTAAAAAACAAACAAGTTGAATTCCTATTATTCAAGAAAAAGTATACAAAATCGGGATGGGATTTGATTGAATTGATTGAAATACGAGGAAGTAATAAGAAATATATGTATATTTAAGAATGTATAGTCCAAAAGAGGAAGAGACGAGGAATCGTCCCTTTTTTTAGGTGATAATTTTTTGAATGTTTAATAGGTAATAATTTTATTTTTTACTTACATTTGTATTGTTCGTACGCATTTTACTACCTTGTATGTATGATAATTGTAAAACGGTTGAAATTATTGACAAAACAAGTTATGAAATACGAGAGAAAAAAAAAACGAGAAACAAGAATGCGAAGTGAAAGTTGATTGATTGATGAAAAAGGGAGAAAAGTTGTTTAATTTGTATTCACTGTTAAATATTCGCACCGTTCGAAGGATAATATTAACAATAACAAAACGTAACCCATAACAACAAACAAATTTCACGCTGATTTGTTTTGATTTTCTTTTTTTTTTAAGAATTTCGAGTTTAACGAAATCTTGGATATTACTACTATGTGAAAATAATATGAGCAATAAACGTCATGTAATATTTCTTTACCAAAAAAACAAAAGAGGAAAGAAAGAAAACAAACAAAAAATATCATTATGAAATGAAAATTATTATTATTATGTATTTGTGAATTAATTAATAAAAATTATTAAAAAAAAATAAAAATCTGTGTTTAATTATTTATTTCCTTTCATAATTTGTGTATGTTTTACTTTTTGTACTTGAAAATAAGAAAATCAAATAATACAATGATTCTAAAAAGTATGGAAATGTTCATTGAATAATTTCAAATTGTTACTTTTGAGTCTCATTTTTCTTTCCTCTCACAGTTTTCTTACGTATTTGAATACGAATTTTCGCAAAACTTAGTAAATCAAGTAATTAGTTTTAATTACAAATAGTATTTTATGTTTATATTTTCAAGAAAAATACGGAAATTTGTAATGGAAATTTTTTGGTGTTTTTTCCATAATTTTGTTATGTATTAGTTACTTCCACTTGAAATTAAGTAAATCAAGTAATTAGTTAATGAGAATTCTAACTATAAATAGTATTTAGTATAATATGTTCATATTTTCAAGAAAAATACGGAAATTTGTAATGGAAATTTTTCGTTTTTTTTTCCATAATTTTGTTATGTATTAGTTACTTCCACTTGAAATTAAGTAATTAGTTAATGAGAATTCTAACTACAAATAGTATTTAGTATAATATGTTCATATTTTCAAGAAAAATACGGAAATTTGTAATGGAAATTTTTTGTTTTTTTTCCACAATTTTGTTATGTATTAGTTACTTCCACTTGAAATTAAGAAAAGCAAGTAATTAGTTAATGAGAATTCTAACTACAAATAGTTTTTAGTATAATATGTTCATATTTTCAAGAAAAATTCGAAAATTTGTAATGGAAATTTTTCCTTTTTTTTTCCACAATTTTGTTATGTATAAGTTATTTCCACTTGAAATTAAGTAATTATTTAATGCGA
>JAFMTC010000869.1:233521-244320 GCA_018845635.1 Nicrophorus orbicollis | reverse complement strand
ATTAGCTTCGTTAATCGAGGTATCGTTGTTAAGTGAAAGACTGTTGTTTTGTGATCATATATTCAAAGCCTACGTGCGTCAATAGATAAAAACAAATGAAATCTATTTGAGTGGGCTTCTTGTGTGTTTCTGTTGCTGTTAATTACGTTAATTAGTCGACTACATGATTTATTGTAACTACTTTGAATAATGTTTTTGATTATGAATTACGCAAATGTTTGTACTTTGAATATAAATAATTCTTAATTACAAATAAATAGTGAAGAGCCCAGCGAATCCACCAAATTAACAAAGTTAGGAAGTACTAAATCATCAAGTTATAATTTCCATAGTAATACGATTCTTCCATTGAATAGTAGTAGTTTAGATTTAGTTTATAGGAAGTTTAAAATAGTTGAGCAAAGTGTTGGATTAGAAATGGATGATAGAAGTGATAAGTTTCTGTTGTTGCTACATGTGTAACAAATCTTCTTGGAAATTCATGATTACCGTTTTCGATTATATATCACCATATAAGTGATTCCCTACACTTTGTACCATTGTCTAACTCTCTCCATAACAGGCAACCATTTACCAGTTCCAATTTAAATGATATATGATTCCATCCGGACGAGGTTACTCACAGATCCGTTCTTGTAGCGCGCATCCCACGCGCCCGTGTTTTGTTTCTACGCCTATTTGACATTAACAAACTTGATGAAATCTGGGCGTTCTTCTCTTACGTTTTCTTCTTCTCGTTGTTGCTTTACTTATTTGTTCTGGTCTTTTGTTCCACATCATTTTCATCCTCCTTTTTACATAATCAATACCTAAGTGTTTCTTCATTATGAATTATATTGATTCCTCCTTGTTAATCATCTTTACTATCCTTCATTGATCCTCCTTCTAGTTATATAATTCTTGGTCAACATTCAGTCTCTTCCATCACTATTTCTGATATTTCGCCATCATAATTACTTCCAACTTATCTAACATCCTTCATTCATCTTCATTGTTTTATTCCTACTTCTTCCCTTTCAACCCCATTCTTCCTTCATAATTCTTCATCTTCATTTCTTCTCAAATAATCCTTCATCTTGATTCTACCTTGTTACATCATCACTTCTACTTCTTTCTTCGTCATAATTCATCCACTTTTCTCATTCTCCTTCAAGTTTCCTTTATGCAAACTCTTCCTTTATCATCTCTTATCCATTCATCATCCTTCCTATATCTACCAAATTCCTTCTTTTAACCACCTTCTTATTTCTTTGTTTATACATCTAACTTATTCTTCCATCCTCATTATTTGATCACCATTTATACCCTTTGGTCGTTCAAACATTTCTTCATCCTTATTTCATAATTCTTCCTACAAGTGCTCATCTTTTAACCTTTCATCAACCTTCCTGCATCTTCCAAAATCTTTACATTATACACCTTTTCATCATTTATTTCTTTGATTATTCTTCCATCCTCATTCTTTCTTTTCATTATTATATCTCTTCCATTTTCCTAAGTCTTCCTTCTTTCATCACCATTCATCCTCTTTTCTCCTTCGTATTTCTACATCCTTTTATAATCATCCTTCCTACATCATCTTTTACCCTTTCATCAACCTTCCAAAGTCCTTATTTTGTACACCTTTTCATCAATTATTTCTTCGATTATCCATCCTACTTATTCATTCATCCTCATCTTGCTTTCACAAACTTCCTTGAACCTCGAATTCGATCTGTCCGTGCGAATGTTTCAAAGAAACAGTTCAGTCGCGAACCGGAAATTAAGTTTTCCTCGGCTGACTTAATGCCAATTACAATTGCCGTATCATTACGCATTCGAACTTTGTAATAAATTATATTACTATTAAATAAACAAGATGTTCGGTCTGCGTCTCCGGCCGTGCGTTTGAAAATGCCTACATGCATTATGTATGACGCGATTTTATGGCTTCCTATATTGGAAAACAATAGAAACTAATGATAATTTATTGCATTTTCATACGCTCGTGCCCGTTTCACTTTTCCCAGTGCGAAAAATAATGAGCCGAAGAACAGATAGACGACGAAGAAGGGAAGACGCGGAGAAGGAGGAGCGAAGGAGAACGTGTAGAACGAACGGAAATACTATCATGGACACACAACAAACAACGACCAAACAAGTGTATCTTCGATAAACTAAATATGTTGTATAAACGCATGCATCAACAGATTCATAAAATTGCGAAGAAATTGATAAATACTGGGTTTTGAAATATAGGACCAAGTATGAATACCCGAGGAACACTATGAACAAAAAGCAGACTTTTTTTTGAAATTCATATTTTAATTAAAAAACGTAAGATTAATTATCACTTATATGAAAAATTAACTAATTACAAGAAAATTTCATCGATTTAAACCTGTATCCAATTATTCATAAAAACATAAATTACCATTCGACCCATTTGGTTTTTGGACCGAACAAAAATGTTGTGAAATGTTATCAATCGACGAAGAATTCGTAACGGATTGCATAAACGGCGCGTGTCTAGTGAACGCGATGCGTTGATTTAACGTTTGTGCGTGTTTCTCTTTTACTTGTTTTCACCTCGTCTCGTTCCAGCTTATGAATTCCATTGCTCTTTAGCGTCCAGTAAAGATAAACAGATCTAGTTTTGGTGTTGCGGAAGCGATTTCGGCGATTGCGTGATCCGTTTTAGTGATTTGTTATTGCCAACTGCTGCGCGTAACGTAACTAAGTTGATAAACGATTTCAACCAAATTTGGTTGTTGGGAAATACATCGTGATTCCGGCATTCAGATAATTACAGGTTTATTTTAATTTAATCAAGATTTCTTAAAACTTCTCAATCTTTCTTGAGGATTCTTGAATAAAATAAATAGATGTTTGTGTTATTAATTAGACTTTTCTAAAGGCTCGTAGGAGTTCAAAGGGACTTTCTTGAAATTAACAATGTCATACAAATCATGATTTGTGTCATTTATTATGTCATTCCTTAGTGTTCATAGAGATGTTCTGAAAGATTCTTAAAAGTTTAGTTTGTTTTGAAAGTTCCTCAAAGTTGTTGAAAGTTACTGAGAATCTCTTAAAGTTAATCAAAGTTCCTCCAAGTTTCACAATGTTTTGCACAAAGTTACGTAAAGTCTCTAAAAGTTAGACAAACTTCCTCAAAGTACTATAAAGTTGCTCCAAGTTCTTCAAAACTGTACAAAATCCTCAAAGTTACATAGATTTTCTCAAAATTTCTCAAAATTACTAAAAGTACCTCAAAGTTACTCAAAGTGCTTCCTATATATCCAAAATTGTTTAAAATTACACAAAATCCTCCAATTTCATTAAAGTTAATCAAAGTTAGTCAAAGTTTGTCAAAGTTCCTCCAAGTCTCTCATTTTTTATACAAACTTACGTAAAGTCTCTAAAAGTTACACGGACTTCCTCAAAGTATTATAAAGTTCCTCCAAGTTCTTCAAAATTGTACAAAATCCTCAAAGTAATATACATTTTTCTCAAAATTACTAAAAGTACCTCAAAGTTACTCAAAGTTCTTTTTACATCTCCAAAATTGTTCAAAATTATACAAAATCCTCAAATTTCATTAAAGTTAATCAAAGTTTGTCAAAGTTTCTCCAAGTTTCTCAATTTTTTGCACAAAGTTACGTAAAGTCTCTAAAAGTTAGACAAACTTCCTCAAAGTACTATAAAGTTCCTCCAAGTTCTTCAAAACTGTACAAAATCCTCAAAATTACATAGATTTTCTCAAACTTTCTCAAAGTACCTCAAAGTTCTTCCTGCATCTCCAAAATTGTTCAAAGTTACATAAATCCTCAAATGTCATTAAAGTTAATAAAAAGTTCTTCAAAGTCACATAAAAACTGATCCAAATTCCTCAAATTTGATCAAAGTCACTCAAAATCCTTATGTATATTACCTATAAAACTAAACAATTCAAACTAACTCGATCATAATATAAAAATAAGCAATTATTTCTTGAACTTTCTCAAGGAACAAATCATAAAAAAGTCGATAAGCAATTAAAAGCGAATAAAACTACCTGATTCGACAAATTAATGCATTTTCTTTGTAAAACCATTTGCGGTGCGGAATCCTATGAATATTTATGGACCAATCAAATGCATTAAATTTCAATTGAATAACAGTGTTCATCGAATTTATTTACTTATTTACTTTTCAACAATCCACAGCAATAAATTCGAAACTACTTAAGTGATCAATTTTGTTAAGTGAAGGATATTCTTTAAAATGCAATTAAACTAAGTGTATTATACCATTTCATTGTAAATTTTAATTGTCTTTTTTTCAAATTATAATTAACTAATTTATGTAATGAAAAACACATTAAAAAAAAGAATTATTTCTAAATTTAAATGATTTTTTTTTGTAAATGTATGAAAATTTTATAGAATTATTACATAAATGAAATCAGGAGTATTACTAGGATAGTCTGGATCAAAATTTGGAAGAAAAAAGTGTATAAAAATGATATAAATGAAGTTTTTATGTGGTAAAATTTGAATGGGAAAGAAATGAAAAGAATCGATTTATGCTAATCCCATTAAATCGTTCCTCACTAATTAATGAATAAGGAAAAAAATGTAAGAAAAAAGAGCGAAGAAAAGAAAGAAAGGAGCGAATGTGCAAGAGAGAGAGAGATGAAAGGAGACGAGAAGCGAAGTCTTACATACGCGATCGCCACACAACCGGTCTTATTGCGAATTCATCCAATTATTTATTAATAATTGAGTTATATAACAACGGCGGCCGCATTCCTCGACGTAAGATTTTTCTGCACAAACACATTTAGAGCCTTGACACGGATTCCTGGATTCCTTCCTTCGCCCCCCCCCCCGATCCAAAAATTGTGTAGAAAAGCCATTGGCTTCTCTCGTTTTGTTGTATTTTTTTTGGTGTGTGTTTGTGTGTGCTTCGGTTCGCTTTGAATTGTTTGTTGGTTTCGTTCGGTTCGGTTTGGTTGTTACTAAGCAGTCTTCGAAGCACGTGCAGAAGACGAGGAGGAGAGAACCACCGGAGGAGCGGATTTCAAATAACTTTCGGCGGGCGAAGAATGCGCGTAAAAAAATGCGAAGAATACGACGGCGAAGACGAAGACTGCTGCGATGAGCAAAAAGCAGAAGAGGAGAAGAGGGCAAAAATAAGATACACGAAGCGTGCAGCGAAGAACGGAGTGGAGGAGGAGAACCGGTTCGCATTGATATCTTAATAACTAAATGGCGTCAACTTGTGTATATCAACCCAAAAAAATCATAATATAACATAATACATAACATATCATATAGTAGCATAACTCCTTCTTGCTTATTTCCTGCTGTGTTTTAACGGTAAAATTCAACAATAAATAATTACGAGAAATGATCTCCGACAACAAATTTCTTCTCGATTTATTGCCCCTTTTCATCAGTTGTAATTTCAATAAATGTCAAGTCTTTTTATTTTCTAGATCATTTATCTAATTATTTACCGCACGCTTTACGAAAGTCAACCTATTTACATGTCACCTTGACATTATATTTATAGGTTAATTGACTTTCGGTTTTGGAGGTTATGGGAGATCAACGTCAAGGACGTTAGGTTAGGTTTCAAATTTACTTGAAGATTACTTCATTGTTTCTAGGTTGAGGCTTCAAATAGATTCATAGACATACTATAATTAACAAGTTTCTCAAAGTTATGCAAAGTTTGTAAAGATATCTCAAAGTTACTCAAAATTATCAAAGTCAATGACATTCTCTAATTAACAAGTTTGTCAAAGTTATGCAAAGTTTGTCAAAATATCTCAAAGTTACTCAAAATTCCTCAAAATCATCAAAGTTAAATAGATTCTCAGACATTCTCTAATTCAGAGGTTTCTCAGAGTTATGCAAAGTTACTCAAAATGATCAAAGTTACTGACATTCTCTAAGTAACTAGTTTCACAAAGTTGTGCAAAGTTTATCAAAATATCTGTAAGTTACGCAAAGTTACTCAAAATCATCAAAGTTAAATAGATTCTCAGACATTCTCTAATTCACAAGTTTCTCAAAGTTATGCAAAGTTACTCAAAATGTTCAAAGTTAATGACATTCTCTAATTAACAAGTTTGTCAAAGTTATGCAAAGTTTGTCAAAATATCTCAAAGTTACTCAAAATTCTTCAGAATCATCAAAGTAAAATAGATTCACAGACATTCTCTAATTTACAAGTTTCTCAAAGTTATGCAAAGTTACTCAAAATGATCAAAGTTACTGACATTCTCTAATTTAAAAGTTTTTCAAAGTTGTGCAAAGTTTGTCAAAATATCTCAAAGTTACTAAAAATTCCTCAAAATCATCAAAGTTAAATAGATTTTCAGACATTCTCTAATTCACAAGTTTTTCAAAGTTACGCAAAGTTACTCAAAATGATCAAAGTTACTGACATTCTCTATTTAACTAGTTTCTCAAAGTTGTGCAAAGTTTCTCAAAATATCTGTAAGTTACGCAAAGTTACTCAAAATCATCAAAGTAAAATAGATTCTCAGACATTCTCTAATTCACAAGTTTCTCAAAGTTATGCAAAGTTATTCAAAATGATCAAAGTTACTGACATTCACTAATTTACAAGTTTTTCAAAGTTGTGCAAAGTTTGTCAAAATATCTCAAAGTTACTCAAAATTCCTCAAAATCATCAAAGTTAAATAGATTCTCAGACATTCTGTAATTCACAAGTTTTTCAAAGTTATGCAAAGTTACTCAAAATGATCATAGTTACTGACATTCTCTAATTAACAAGTTACTCAAAGTTGCTGCTCATTCCATTTAGGTTGAACTTAAATAAATGAAGAATTTATCATTAATTTCATGAAAAAAAAATACTTGAAAAAAAAAGAAATTATCTTTAAAATATTGACATTTAATATGTCAAAAGTGACATTTAAAATCACAGTTGAAAACTGGAAGTTAAAGAAGATAGTTAGAATGTCAATAGGTTTAAATGCATGAGAAATGTTTAGTTTTCAAATTAGTTAGGTTCTAGATTTATAATTATAATTAATATATTGATAATCTTGGTTATATTTGTTATGAAAAACAAATCAGTTGAAAGAAATGAAATTAGCCCTCAAATGTTGACGTTTTATATGTCAAAAGTGACAGTCATGTTGGAAACAGGAGGTTAAAGAAGTAGATTGTTAATATTTTCAATATATGATAAATGGAAGTGTTTAGCCTTTAAATTATAGTGTAAATTCTTGCAACAGATTTATAATAATAAACTAAAATAAAATTGTAATAAGTGTGAAAACTAGTTGCGAATATTGGCGCACGTTCCGATTGTTATTAATAGTAATAATAACAGCGGTAGATTCTAACGATAAATCCTGTCGAAATGTCAACCTGTCACCCGATTTAGGTTAAGCGTTGATTTCGTCGTAATTATTTGAACGGGCAGCAGCAGATCGAGTGTCTCGTTGTTTGCGTTCGATGGAACAAGAACAAACGAATCCATTTGAATCCATTCATGAAGTTTAATTATTAAATAATTGCCGATCGCAGTACGCGATTAATCCATTGTTCGCGGTTCTGCAGCCTCGCCATCGTTATGTTCACCCGTTTCCCATTGATGCAAATTTATGGATGCACGTACATTTGCAAATTTAATTGGTTTTTGCTTTGCTTTGCTTTGCTTGTCGATGTTTTGAGGTTAATAATGAAAGTGAATTCAGCGAGTCAGCTGATCCGTACGGGACGCCATCTTCTCTGATCGGAGATTGTTTAAGAAGAATCAAGGTTGCCTCTCTGATTCTCCTGAGAAATGTTAGGATTTCGATTGATTCGAATGATGTTGTTGAGAAGAATTGAAGTTTTAGAATTGATGGCCTAGATTTGTAATATTTTAAGCAGTTACATTGATTTACCTTCATTATTCTTGAAGATGTTTTGGAGTTATGACATATGTCTTTGATACGTATAAAATTGATTTGGACTTGTAAATGTAGTTCTAATAGCTCCATATTTTATTGGTAGGAGACATAAGTGAGGTTAGATCAAAGTAAAATTAATAAATTATTTGCTTTGAAGCACCTGATAAAACTTTGATTTAATAAGTAAGGTGATCATCATATGACGTTTTCATATTAATGTCATTGTATTCAGGAAAGTAGTTCTAATAGCTCTGTTGGTGACATAAGAGAGAAAGAGTAATCAAGAAATTTCAACATCAAACAGCTTTGCTTCAAACAACAAGATCTGTTACTTAATCCCAGATCCGGATTAAAGTAATTTTTAAACCAAAATAGTTCTAATTCCTTTCATTTTCACTGAATAACAAGCCTTTAAGATAATCACTTTCACTTTTATTCATAAATATTAGATGTATATAGAATCTATCCTTAATTAGTAATAATTATACTCAACTTATACTCGTAATTAGTTGAATATCTACAAATTTCATTACTTGTTAAACTATTATTATCCAATGTTACCAAAACGAATCCTAACCTGAAACTTAAACTAACCTAACATTACATAAAGCCTAACCTAACCTCAATATAGCAGGACTTGACTATTGACAACCTAAATTTTTGACAGCTAAAAAACCTAACCTAAACTACGAATACTTTAATAATTTACTTAAGAATAATGAGAAAAGTTTGCTTAAACATTTCGTTGATTTACAAATTGTATTCATTTTGTATAGAATTGCTGGCAAAATAATAGAAAGGAATGCGAATGAATATGAACGTACTTAAGCAGTAATTCGAAGCAGAAACTCGTTTATATACTTCTACAAATGTTTTGTTTGTCGTGCACATAATATTTTTTCTCGACATATTTTCGTTGCCAATTAAAATGTAATAAAACGTAAATAGTTAACGAGTTATTGCAACGAATTGGACTCTCGACACTTAATTAATTAAGCAAAAACCGCGGACACAATATTTGCGCGAATTCCAATGAATTATTCACACAAAACCAAAAATTCTCGATACGAGAAAAAAGATAATTAATTAGTCTATTTATATTTTATAATTACTGCACTTAATTAATATGTTTACGTTAGTAAAGTTCACATTCAATTAATTGGTATTGTTTTAAAATATTTTGCAGTTAATAACAAATTTTGATATAAAAATGTAAGAATTAAAGATCTTTACAATTACCTCTTTATTTATTAATTCTATCTTAGTTTCAGTAATAAGGAATGTAATTATTAAACATGTATAATTATAAAAACATTTTTTTATAAAGTAAACTTATCATTATAAATATTGTTTATTCTATTTTTATTCAATGATAATACCATACATTTTTTATTTTCCAACAATTATTGCTGTGTTTATGTATGCAAGTGCGTTTAAGCTTTAATTATTTGCAATTAACGTGCAGACGTGTAATTTGAAAGACCGTTTCTCATACTTATTCATTCACTTTTTTTGTTGCTGCAAATTTTCAAACTTATTCATATCTTGTTCTTGTACAGAAAACTTATTTATTATCATTATTTTCTTGTATTCATTTCAAACGTTTTTGCTCATAAATTTTCATTTCCCCATTCGAAATACACATTTACTATAATGTATTTATGTATTCTCGGCGTGTTGGAGCATCGAGGACATAGAATTTCCTCTACCTTTTGTCTACACACAAAAAAAATGATTGCATACTTATTTTATGCTGTTTTCGTTGTATAATTGTTTAAATTTAATTGCAATTAGAAAACAGACGTATTAGAACTTTGTATATTCTTCGTAATAGAAATAAATTAGGTAAGATCAAAGAAAAATTCATAAATTTCAAGATGTTTCTTGAAGCACTTGTTATAAATATGATTTATTCAATAAAGTGATAATGTGCCTTTTATATCACAAAATATATTGTTTAGTTATTTGATTATTTGCTGTATTGAATTGCAATCAGAAACGTAATTCTATATTTTCTAAGTTGCCTTTGTTAGAAATACAGATCCTGATTAAGTTGAATTGGAATTAGAAAAAAGTAGTTCTAACAACTGTATATTTTATAAGTTGTCTTCATTACAAATGCAGATCCTGATTAAGTTGAGTTTGAATTAGAAAAAATAGTTCTAACAGCTCTATGTTTTCTAAGTTGTCTTCATTATAAACGCAGATCCTGATTAAGTTGAATTTGAATTAGAAAAAAAAGTTCTAATAACTCTATATTTTATAAGTTGTCTTCATTACAAATGCAGATCCTTAAGTTGAGTTTGAATTAGAAAAAAGTAGTTCTAACAACTCCATACTTTATAAGTTGTCTTCGTTACAAATGCAGATCCTGATTAAGGTGAATTGGAATTAGAAATTATGTTCTATTGACTCTGTGATCATATGACGTTTCACTATTAAGTAGTTCTGAATTTTTAAAAAAAGTAGTTCTAATTGCGTCATTTTATTTTGTAATATCCGTCTTTGAAAATAGTTCTAATAACACAATATTTTCTAATCTGTCTGCTTATTAAACACAAATCCTCATTAAATTGCATTGGCATTAGTAAAGCAGTATTAATAACTCTATATTTTCTAAGAGGTTTTCATTGCATTGGAATAAGGAAAGTAGTTCTAAAACCTCTACTTTTTACAAGTTATCTTCAATCCAAACTCAGGCCTTCATTAAAATGAACTATAATTAGGAAAGTAGTTCCAATATTTTAAGTTGTCTTCATTAGACATAGACCCTGACAAAACAAAATTTTCATTATAAAGTTGTATTAATTTCAAAAGCAGTTACTGATTATATTAATTGGAATTAGAATAGTTTTAATACCTTTACATAGAAGATCTATGGTCTATAGCGTTCATTTCAAAA
>JAFMTC010000869.1:204390-231767 GCA_018845635.1 Nicrophorus orbicollis | reverse complement strand
AGCAGTTACTGATTATATTGAATTGGATTTAGAATAGTTTTCATACTTTTACATAGAAGATCTATGGTCTATAGCGTCATTTCAAAAGCACTTACTGATTATATTGAATTGGAATTAGAATAATTTTAATACTTTTACATAGAAGACCTATGGTCTATAGCAACAATAGCGTTATGTTGTTGTGTTTCTATTGTTAATGCAAAAGCTTTTCCTGTACTTATTTCATATCTTTGCATTACAATTCTGAAAAATTACACATTGGAACCTTTCCTTGAAGTGCGTGCGTCATTATGATGTAGCCCTCTCCTGACTACGGCCCTGCAGCGCAGATGAACCATCATAATTGATACATTTGGAGGTCTCTGTTATCGGAAAGGTATGTAATTATTATGGGCTCCTTCTTTTCCCCATCCTCACCACTTAATGCGTTCCCTTTTTTTTTGTTCTGTACTTCTTCGTGTGTTGCGTTGTGTATCTTCGCTTTTTTTTGTGGGCAGAAGATGTTATAGTAATAATGAATATATATATATATATATATATTGAGAGAGAGAGAGATGTAGATGTGTTTTGTTTTTTTTGGCGGCGCGGCCGCTCGACCGGGTGGTCTAAAAGACAGACCCGAAATCCGTCCGCCCATTTAGGGAATGATTTACTAACCTATCGGGTAGGTAATGTATTAATTCTGCTGGTCTATATCATCCATAATACCTGCATTCGTCGGACGAAGACGCAGCGAGCTGAAGAGAGATGGACCGTCTCCGATGTTTGTTTTTCCGTGCCACGATCATTCTCCTTTGTCTTCTCGTTACCGACCTTTTTTCATCTCATTCCCATTCCAACCAATTTGAAAAACATCCCCAAAAAGATCGGCATGATCCGCAGCGTGGATATTTCGAGACGTTTACAGTAGGGACTTCCCCAGTTCCAAGAATTTACATATGCCAATTCTGATTGTCATCTTGTGACTAAACTTTTGTTTTCTCGTTCATTTCACTCCTTTCCTTAACATTTCTTCGATAATCATAACTTTAATTGTGATTAATTAACAATAACAGGACACAAAGACCAATGGTCTACAGACTTTTTCAATAGCTTCATATGTCTCTTCATCCATTGATTTTCAATTTGTAGTTACAAATTGGTCCATTCTATAATATAAACCGAAATGTGATACTAAAATAAACAAGTGTTGAAACATTGAAGCAACAATTTTGTGCAGAGTGAATCATTTCGTGTTTTAAATATCTTGGTACGCGGTGAATCGGAATTCCTCCTTTTTCACACGAAACTAAATTCCTAACCCGATGCGAAATGCGAAATAAAGGCATTTGTCTTCGATGTAGAACAGTGCGCATATAAAATTATCCCTTGCCATTCCGGACCGGCTGCTCCAAATAAATTTTACTGTCGCATTTGTTTCGTCCTCCCAAAAAGACACGTACAAATCTCTCAAAACTTTCAAATAATATCTTCTACATTCCTAAATCTAATACAATTTACAACCATTTAGTTTCAGTAATTTATACTAATTTCATTCAAAAGTTAATTGTGTTTTTTTTTCATGAATTATTTCATTATTTTTGGAATTTCTTCTACTTAATAGAATTATTACTTATACAAAAACTATGTACATTGGACTCAAGTATTTTATCATGATACATTAACAAAATTTGTAGCAAATTATTGTAATGAAATTTTATGTTTTTATTGTATTTAAAACATTCAAAATCATGATTAATTAATAAACTTGAAAAACAAACTTGTTTTCTAAAATTTACAAGCTTTTAAAGAAAGAATTTCTGGGTAAAAGATATCGTTTCTTTCATGTTTTGTAAATCCATTTAAAGGATTAAATTAAAGGTGTGAATACGTACTTTTATAGTTTCTGGAATCAATAATGAAACTAATCTAATAACTTTGTAAATATTTCCTTTTAACATGTATAAATCAGAGAAGAATACAAAAAAATCTATTATTTTTGGAAGATTTTTCTATTAATTACATAATCTTATTTTCATACGTTAATTGAGAAAAGCAAGATTTGAGAATTGTATCAGACACAAATACAAATTGCTTGAGTTTCAACATAAAAAATATGATATAAATAATGAAAATTGTATACACGTTCCACGAAACTTGGCCGCAAAGCGAAAAGCCGTATAAGGAATCAATTATTGCGCTTGCGCAAGATTGACAACATGTCGATATATCGAAGATATATTGCCGTTATAGCGAAACATTTTAGGCCGTAAATCGAAAACGTGCCTTAATTGAAGAGGGCCGTTATAGCGAAATGCCGTATTTTATACGGCATATTTATGTATTTTATACTTTTTTCGAAGAGTTTTTTAATTGAAGATCGATTCTAATTTGTTATAATATATTTTTTTTTTAAATCTACATTTTCTTATACGTTTATGTTGTAAATGTTGCATAACTTTCGTGATAAAAACTATGAAGCGTTTCCATGGAATCTGTTTGTAGTGTGGTAATAAATAAAGATTTACGTTAATCTTGGAAGAAATTCCGTTGAAAGCAATTTCATCCAGTTATGCAATCTTAAATTGACACATTTATTGAGCCACTTAGAGAGTAACAAGCCGTAATTGACACATCTGTCAATGTAGTTTTTGTTTGTTGCAACCGAAGGAAAATTCCATTTTCGGAACAAAATGTAGTTATGAAATGTAAATTTAACAAAAAACAGATTGAATAAAGGAGAAATTTAAAGGGAAAAGAACTGGAAATTGAGAAAAGAGAATTTAGAAAAATGTAACAAAAAATAACGAAAAGTTACCATAAAGTAGGATGAATTTGTAACTAAAAAAAAGAAGAAGTAACCAAAAATTTACATGGTAATTGAATTGTAACCAAAAATAACAAAAGTAACCATAAAGTGGAATAAATTTCGAACTAAAAATAAGAAGAAGTAACCAAAAATTTATGCAGTAATTGAAATGTAACCAAAAATAACAAAAAGTAAGCAGAAAGTAGAATAAATTTGGAACTAAAAATAAGAAGAAGTAACCAAAAAGTAAGAAGAATAAATATTCAAAAATAATAATAAATAAACAAAAAGTAAGAATAGTTAGAAATTACAAAATATGTATGTAAATGATGTAACCAAAAATAACAAAAAGTAGCCATAAAGTAAGCTGTATTTGGAACTAAAAATAAGAAGAAGTAACCAAAAATATACGTGCTAATTGAAATGCAACCAAAAATAACAAAAAGTAACCATAAAGTGAAATACATTTGGAACTAAAAATAAGAAGAAGTAACCAAAAATTTACGTAGTAATTCAATTGCAACTAAAAATAACAAACAGTAACCAGAAAGTAGAATAAATTTGGAACTAAAAATAAGAAGAAGTAACCAAAAAGTAAGAAGAATAGATATTCAAAAATAATAATAAATAAACAAAAAGTAAGAATAGTTAGAAATTACAAAATATGTATGTAAATGATTTAACCAAAAATAACAAAAAGTAACCATAAAGTGGAATAAATTTGAAATTAAAAATAAGAAGAAGTAACCAAAAATGTACGTGGTAATTCTATTGCAACTAAAAATAACAAAAAGTAACCATAAAGTAGGATGAATTTGTAACTAAAAATAAGAAGAAGTAACCAAAAATGTATGTAGTAATTGAGATGTAACCAAAAATAACAAAATGTAACCAAAAAGTAAGAACAATACATATTCAAAAATAATAATGAATAACAAAAAAGTAAGAAAATTAGTAATTAAAAATTAGAAAAAAATAACCAAAAAATGTAAAGAAATAATGAATAAAAAGTAAGATGAATTAGTAACTAATAATTAGAAGAACAATTAACCAAAAAAAATACGTGAATTTATTAATAAAAGAGATGTGACTTTAAAATACGAATGATTAGTGATAGTAACTAAAATTAAGAAGAAAAAGTATACAGAAATGAGGAACCAATTAGAAGAAGAAAGCAAAACTATTAAGAAACCAAAAATTAAGAAGAAGGGGAATCCAAATGGAAGAAGAATAATAATAAGAAGTAACCTAAAAATAATGGAAAAGAAGAAGAGGAAGAAGAAACGATAAATAATAACAAGGAAGGAGCAAAATAGAAGGAGAAACAAACGAGAAGAGGAAGAAAACAAAGAAACAAACGAAGTGCCTTATATTTTATGTAGCTCCAAATATGACAGCGAGACGGAACGAAGGAGCTCAGAAGGAGAGGAGAGATACTTTATTGACCGTACCTTTTTTATGCTAAATACCAGCCAAACACAATGGTAATTATTTTAATTTCAAAATATATCCGTGGGCTATAAAATATTTAACTATTTACATATACAGCGTGTCCACGTTTCGATCGAAAGGAGATGAAGAAAGAAAACAAAAAAACGTACGCTCCAAAGCAGAACAAGAGAAAAGTAGAGAGAAAGACAGAGAGAGAGAGAGAGAAGCAGATTGAGCATAATTTATTATCAATAATTTACTGTGGCCACATTAAATGTTAATGACGTTTCATGTGATCCAAGGCCTTCGTCCAACTGTGGCCGAAAGATGGTGGAAAAGAGGATAAAACCCGATTCGACCCAAAAATGAAGAAGAAAACAAAAAGAAAAACAGAAGAACTTTTCACGGCTCCACCAATTGGGAACGAGCGCAAAGTCCTAAAAAGACGTGAAAGCCTTTCCACGATAACGGATGAAAGTCCAAATCGACGATTTGGGTCAGCTTTTCAAACAGTGAAAGTCTTAATTAAGACTTCCAATTCTTCCGTAGATCATTCGCCGTCGGAATCCGGACTTATCGTTACGTTTCTTTACGTGCACACTAATTTTCATCTCCATCTCTTTTTCTCCCGTTCAGAAACGCGTTCGTCAATATTTGTGAATACTTCGGACACGTTTATTCATTGATAATTGAAAAATTTCTTCCATACACAATCGAATTACATGAACTTAACATGTTTCATATTGAATCCAGAACATTTTTACAAGTTTGCGTTTTTTTGAGGAAATTCTTCATTCATGAATGAAAATTTGTTGAATGACACGTATGTGTTAATTACCAAATATATGACATTTCCATTAAATAAACGAATAATTGTATTTCGTAATAACGTCTAAACGAAACATATTATATGACATCTGTCATTGAAATGACAGATTAATAATGACACAAATTTGTAACACAATTTGTAAATTAATAAATAATTTCTGATAACTTTTAATATAAAACGTATAAAGTTTTAAAATAAATACTTCAAATATAGTGACATCTGTCAAAGCTATTTAAATGACAGATTAATAGTAATAACGACACAAATTTGTAACACAATTTATTAATTAATTAATTATTTGTGACAACTTTTATTATAAAACGTATAACGTTTAAAAATAAAGAATTCAAATATAGTGACATCTGTCAAAGCTATTTAAATGACAGATTAATAATGATACAAATGTAAATACAATTTGTTAATTAATAAATTATTTGTGACAACTTTTATTATAAAACGTATAAAATTTCAAAATAAAGAATTCAAATATAGAGACATCTATCAAAGCTGACAGATTTATATTAATAATGACACAAATTTAAACACAATTTATTAATTAATAAATTATTTGTGACAACTTTTATTATAAAACGTATAAAGTTTTAAAATAAAGAATTGAAATAAAGTGTCATCTGTCAAAGCTATTTAAATGACAGATTAATATTAATAATAACATAAATTTAAACACAATTTGTTAATTAATAAATTATTTGTGACAACTTTTATAATAAAACGTATAAAGTTTCAAAATAAAGAATTCAAATATAGTGACATCTATCAAAGCTATTTAAATTACAGATTAATATTAACAATGACACAAATTTAAACACAATTTGTTAATTAATAAATTATTTGTGACAACTTTTATTAGAAAACGTATAAAGTTTATAAAGAATTCAAAAATAGTGACATCTGTCAAAGCTATTTAAATGACAGATTTATATAAATAATGACACAAATGTAAATACAATTTGTTAATTAATAAATTATTTGTGACAACTATTATTAAAAAAACGTATAAAGTTTCAAAATAAAGAATTCAAATATAATGACATCTGTCAAAGCTATTTAAATGACAGATTTATATTAAAAATGACACAAATTTAAACACAATTTGTTAATTAATAAATGATTTCTGATAACTTTTAATATAAAACGTATGAAGTTTTAATATAAAGAATTCAAATAAAGTGACATCTATCAAAGCTATTTAAATGACAGATTTATATAAATAATGACACAAATGTAAATACAATTTGTTAATTAATAAATTATTTGTGACAACTATTATTAAAAAAACGTATAAAGTTTCAAAATAAAAAATTCAAATATAATGACATCTGTCAAAGCTATTTAAATGACAGATTTATATTAAAAATGACACATCTTTTTACACAATTAGCTAATTATCAAATTATTTGTGAAAATTTGTTTATTAAAACGTATAAACTTTTAAAATAAAGAATTAAAATATAGTGACATATGTCAAAGCTATATAAATGTCAGATAATTTAACCATTTACAGATTATTTTCTAAAATATTAATAATGACACATATTTATACACAATTTCACAATAATATCTGATTGAAAAATGTACAAGAAAATTAATCAAAATTATGACATATGTCAAAAAATATAAAACTTTGTATATTATATTTATAACATTTAAATAAAATTTAGTAATAAGTAAATTATTCGTATATATAATTATACAAAATTTCTGTGTTACAAAATTGTTAACTGACAGATAACACGTTGATACGTTTCAAGGTTACATGCTTCAGTTTTATCTGCAAAACCCGAACCCCGTTTAACGGCGTAATCGTTGACAGATAAAACGTCATCGAATTTAGGTTAACAGATTTGACGTTTCCACACGAGAGAAGTTCATAACATTATGTAACCATTCGAATGTTATATAAGTGTTATATTGAGCAGCAATGGAATCGTTTCGAGTTATGATTACAGAATGACAGATATCGAGGTATTATTACGTGAATAAAATAACAAGAGACAAGAAAGCGAAGCATGTCCTACGAGCGGTTATTAAATGATAATTCGCCGGTTGCTAAGCAACGTGACATATGCAAAGATGTGTTAAATGGCAGATGCTAATTGTCTACTCCACTCGACGTTATCTATGAATGACTAATTCTTTCGACGAAAATAATGTGACTAAGTGATGAGTGAAATACTGTGTTGTGACGACAAATCTTTCAACAATCAAAAGAGATTATTAGATTTTATAATTTGCACTACATACTTAATTTCTCAACTTCCTTCACAAAATTAGTTGAAAAATAATCTAAGAAATTATTTAATTCAAAATTAAATTAAATTATTTATTTAATGATGAATTTAATCAATGAATTGTATTACGATAGCAATCTTCGAGTCAAATAAGTTGATATAATAAGTACACCCATTCCTCGCTATACGGCACGTTTTCGATTTACGGCCTAACATGTTTTGCTATAACGGTCGATATATCTACATGTTTCCAATCTTGCGCAAGCGCAATCTCTGTTTCCTTATACGGCTTTTCGCTTTGCGGCCAAGTTTCGTGGAACGTATCTAGGCAGTACTCAACAGATGGCATAATTTTCAATTAATTAATGAGTATTTTCTTTCTATAAAAATCTTACTTTTTCATTACATTTTCTTTTGAAATAATTCAATGAGTAATCATATAATAATTGCAATGTTATTCTTACAATAAACGCTATAAATTAACCCATTAAAGCTTGACGAAACGCGGCAAATTATTGAAATCAATTGCAATATTTCTTTGTGTGTTATTCTATATACTTTTTAATGTGGTAATTGTCCTTTGGTCGTAAATATGACTAAGGGAAATGCGACGTGATAAAACTTACTCACCCATTTCTATTAACCATTAACTGAATCATGAGATGATATTATGAGATCCAATTTCCTTGGTGCAACAAAAGAAAAACCATTGCCAATTGTCACAAAGCCAAGAGTCGATCTGCATGAATACGTGCAAGGATCTTTATTTCGAAACATCCCCATTCTTCAAACCCAACGCTTTTTTTTGTTATCTCTTCGTCCTTGATCTCCTCTCCTCGATCGTCCGAGAGCTCTTATTTTTATGTGTGCTTAAGGACTAATTAAAGATTTAAAGTCTGGACCATAAATCTTCGATGCAAAGAGGAAAAGAAAAGTGTATCATCGATGGAAACGGAGCCGGGCAGGGCAAAAGCGTGTAAGTCGAGTGATAAAATTCGCAGAAGAATGCGAACATCCTTTCGCAGACCCAACGTTTCACGGAAATTTCATGCATTTTTATTCAGCCGTTATCGGAGCTCTTCCATGATTATGAGACTCCTCTCTTTCTCTCGTTTTACTGTTTCGTGTCCATCCAGGAGATTACGAAGTGGTATGGGAAAAGGATGAGAAGGATTTGTAAACAACGCTGTTACAAATCGCTTCCATTTCGCCATTTGACAGCTGTCATCGGACGCGAAGATACAGATGTCGCTGACCGCCGTCACACGAATAATGCTAAACGGCCCAAGACTTTTTCTTACCCACGATCTTCGAAGAGAGCTTTTTTTTTGGTCCATAATTTATGTCAGTTTTCTTAATGATTCTGGTGCAGGAATGCAGACCCACCGATTTTCTTTATGACAGCTGTCATCGTAAGAAACAAATATTTGAACAACAGTTGTGATTTATTGCTGAAAACCATGACAAAAAATGTAAAGTTTCTATTATTGAATTTATATACAAAAGTGAATTTAGACCAAAATAAATTGACAGCTGTCATTGAAACCTAGCAACAACTTATGTCTTCTATCAACGAGAATTAAATAATCTTTTATTAATATTATTCATAACCTTTAAACAAAATAATAAATGACAGGTGTCAAAGTAATTAAAGGCATACGTCAAATGTTTTCAAACATTGATAAAAAAAATCATCTCGAATGATCAAATACTCATTAAACGAAAACTGTAATGTAAATAAACTATGTTTATATTTTTAATGTTTTTGAAACATATCAAAACGTGTTACATATTCATATTGTCTATTTGTTAATAACATTAAATCGAAATGACAGGTGTCAAAATAATAAATGACAGGTGTCAAACATTTTCAGATATCGATTAAAAACAGTATAATAATGGACACGAATGTCAATCAAATATACATGAATTATTAAGTAAACGAAAATTGTTGCAAATACTTTAATAAACTATATTTACAACGAATCTGATGAAAGTTTAATATATTGTTGAAACATGTCCGAACTCATTCTACTTGTCAATAACTTTAAAACAAAATAATTAATGACAGGTGTCAAAACAATAAATGACAGGTGTCAAACGTCAAATATCGATTGAAAACAGTATAATAATTAACACTAATATCAATCAATAACAGACAAATTATTCGGTAAACGAAAACTGTTGGAAATGTATAAATAAACAACGAATCTGATAAAAGTTTAAAATCTTGTTGAAACTTGCTGAAACAAATTAGTAAACATTACTCATTGCTGCACTTGCATAAATTTGCATACGAAACACTGCAAAAAAACAACGAAATGCATCATGTTAACAAACCGTTGTTTTTCGTCACAAATTAAACATTGAAACAATGCAAATATTTACGCGGAAAAGTGACGTTGAACGAATGAATCGCATTTTGAAACGTTTCCAAATTGAGGTAATCCGATTCAACTTTCTGGGTTTTCCAGAGTGCCGTTATTCAAACACAATTCTAATGCCGCATGAGGCCGTTCGTTTCTAATTGCAAGAATTGCGTCTCGTTTCAACATAATCGCGTTTCCAAGGAACTATTCATCTCCGTATCACTTTTCACCATTATTTATTGACCGGGCGCCTCCTAAAGAAACAAAACAAAAATCGAAAAATTAACGCCAAACTTCGTCTGATTCGAACTGCGAAAAGTTTATAATTCTAATGAAACATTAGCAATTCTATAATTGAGCAATAAAATCAAGTAATTCGTCTTTGGTAAAAGTTCGAATTTATTGATAATTGTTGACTCAATATTGCATAACTTTGGAAATGATGATATTTTCCAATTTTCTTTGGATTAAAATTTACTTGATATTCCGCATTTCCAATAGTACCTCTTCCAGTAATCTTTGTTGAGAAACTTTAGGTACTAACACAACTTTTCTGCGAAGAAAACTGGTAGAAAAATTTTCGAACAAACACTGTTATTGATGTAACAACATTGAATTATCTATTAGATTACGTAACGAACTGATAAAGTGAGGTACAAGGAAAAGGAGCACTTCCACTTGCTGGGTAGACTGCAATTATTGAAATGATGTTTTAATTCGTGCTGGAAGTACTCCCGTGAAGGAGATCCTTGCACAGTCTGATTCTTTTGCACTTTAATCACTGTTTTGAGCAACCTTAAGCTAATAGCTATATAATCACCTCAATGTTTGCTGGTTTCCTGAAGGACAAGTGAAATGCACCTTCTTTCCATGGAACACCTACATGGATTAGTTTAGATTATACCAGTTACAACAGATTGGATTAAGTCTAGAAAATTAGTTAGGAAATAACGTTTAGATTTTCGTTCTGAAATCAATAAATTTATTAAAATCTATTATTTTTATTCAATATTTTCTCATTGAAAACATTGCTTACTATATAAAATCTTAGACAATTGCACAATTTTCAAACGATTATTAATCAGAAAATCACAATTTTCTATTAAATACATTTCTTAAAAACCCATTCAAAATACAAAATCTACCGAAAATTATCATGTTGTTGTGTTAAAATCTATATTTAGATCAATTTCGTTAGTTGGAAAACCACAATTTCCTTCTAAAGATTATTTGAAACCCAACAAGCTGAGTATTAAATTCGTTAGAAAACGTCTTTTAAATAGAGTATTTTCTTCAATTGCTTACTAATTTCGTAAGCAGTTTATAAACCTTTCGTCTACAATCAAATTATAGGCGTTTATTTGTTAGAAAACAAAACAAAAATCCGTTACGAATTGACGAATTTACATTCTGGCTGCAAGAATCTATGCAAAACGTTCTTATAAAATGATTAGAAAGCATGCAGTTACTCTCTAGGGCACAAATATCGAGGTCCGTAACCCGTCGACCGATATTTTTTTGCAGGATTTTCTACCATTAAGATTACTATTTGTTCGACCGGTTCAACACCGAACATTCAAATAAGAATCACTACTATACTTATACTTATAAATTGATTTTAATCCATTTTTTTTGTAAATATTTACACTACTTTTCAGTTTTAACAACAACAAAGATTACATTTGGATATTCTCACTATAAAATTGAGATCTGACATGATTTGAGTCAAATGAAAAAGTAATACTTTTGCAAATTGAAAATGTGATTCAAGATTTTGAAATTATATTGTTTGACAACAGTTTTGAGTTTCCGCAAAATCAAGGATGAAATTTGAATATTTTCACTGTGTATTGTGATCTGATACATCTTTAATACGATAAAAATGGCGGGAAAATTAAATTTTAACCTTTATTGTTTGCGAATTTTTCAATTAAACTTTACTATAAAACTATTGATTGTACACACTTATATTAACTAAAATATAGTAAACTATAAGTTTATTTATATTTACTAAAGAATTTGAAGCAATTAAAGCAAAATTGAACGTAGAAACACAAAATTTCCATTTAGTTTTCAATGCAATTATGATGATTATTACTAACGTATTCTTTTGCAAATTGAAAATGTGATTCAAGATTTTGAAATTATATTGTTTGACAACAGTTTTGAGTTTCCGCAAAATCAAGGATGAAATTTGAATATTTTCACTGTGTATTGTGATCTGATACACCTTTAATACGATAAAAAATGGCGGGAAAATTGAATTGTAACCTTTCTTGTTTGGGAATTTTTCAATTAAACTTTACTATAAAACTATTGATTATACACACTTATATTAACTAAAATATAGTAAACAATAACTTTATTTATATTTACTAAAGAATTTGAAGTAATTGAAGCAAAACTGAACATAGAAATACAAAATTTCCATTTAGTTTTCAATGCAATTATGATGATTTGCAAATTGAAAATGTGATTCAAGATTTTGAAATTATATTGTTTGACAACAGTTTTGAGTTTCCGGAAAATCAAGGATGAAATTTGAATATTTTCACTGTGTATTGTGATCTGATATACGTTTAATACGATAAAAATGGTGGGAAAATTAAATTTTAATCTTTCTTGTTTGCGAATTTTTCAATTAAACTTTACTACAAAACTATTGATTATATACACTTACATTAACTAAAATACAGTAAACTATAAGTTTATTTATATTTACTGAAGAATTTGAAGCAATTGAAGCAAAACTGAACGTAGAAACACCAAATTTCCATTTAGTTTGCAATGCAATTATGATGAGTATTACTAACATATTCTTTTGCAAATTGAAAATGTGATTCAAGAATTTGAAATTATATTGTTTGACAAGACTTTTGAGTTTCCACAAAATCAAGGATGAAATTTGAATATTTTCACTGTGTATTGTGATCTGATACACCTTTTATATGATAAAAATGGCGGGAAAATTAAATAATAATGTTTCTTGTTTGCGAATTTTTCAATTAAACTTTACAATAAAACTATTGATTATACACACTTATATTAACTAAAATATAGTAAACTATAAGTTTATTTATATTTACTGAAGAATTTGAAGCAATTGAAGCAAAACTGAATGTAGAAACACTAAATTTCCATTTAGTTTTCAATGCAATTATGATGATTATTACTAACGTGTTTCTTAATCAGCTTCGGAAATTATCTGTCTTTTCGCTCAATAACCTATGAATGAATGTAAAAAGCTCTCTTATCACGGAATACATGTATATATATAAATATGTATAAATATATTTATAGAAAAAAAGTTCCTCCTTATCGCTTGAATCCGGTCAATAAGGCCGCATTACATAAGTTCACTTTGTGTGCAGTGTGCGCACATGGATTCGTTTTGCGGAACTCACCTTTATCACAACTTTATCACTCAACTTTATCACAATTCATATAATTAATTCGGTTTTATATTAAGAAATTAATTAGGAAAAAGTTAATCTAATTTCCAGCAAAAAAAATTGTTTGTTTTTTTTTGGACTAATTTGTCCATTCATTTTTATTTAATAACGTTTTGAAAACGTATTATTTTACTGCTGAAAAACGCATACATCTTCTTTTGATGAACAATCATTAATTAAAGAAATTTCAAAGCCTTCTTTTGTGGTTTTATTATTTGAATTTCGATTTCGTAATGTTTGCAGTCAATTACGAATCTGAATTCAGGCGAAATTTCCTAACAAGTTGAAATCTTGCATCAAAATTAACATAGTAATTTTGCGTTACACAATGTATTTCTTCATCAGATTTTTCTATAATTGAAAGAATTTGTGATATAATTTTATATGCACCATGAAATTGTTTATATTTTTTAAGTAAATATGGTTATAACGATATCGGTTATAACGAGAGTTTGATTTTATTTGAAAAAAATTGATTATTTTTTTCATTTTAATTTGTTTGGATTTGTCACTTTTCTTCTTTGAATTATATTAATGTTACGCAATAATTTCCTTAAATAGCTAATGTTTATCAGTTTTAAAGATGTTAGATGTGTTTTCGTGTGATTCTTGGTATAGAACTGATGTTTAAATTTGTTTGTTTTCTTCACAAATTAATGATTCATTCGATTAATTAAAAGCAATTCTCAGACTGCAGACGTACAAATCTTGAGTGTTTCTTTCTTAACAACAACAAATTTCGTTCGTTATCATTAAGTTTTTGTATAGTTTATTTGACAAAATGCGGATTTAGAAGTTTTCGGATTCATTTTAAGCAGTGGCATCTTTTGAAAATCCTCTTGAAAATATTTGCAAATTTCAAATGATAGTTTTAAAGAATGATTCTTTGGCTTTCGTTTGCTACTAAATTCATTCATTTTGGTCAATTAATAAGAAAGTTATTAAGGTTTAATGAGTCGGAGGTTTTCGAAAATTGTAACCTAAGTCGCCCCCCCTAATTCAATTCTCGAACAAAAAAACTTGATATTAACATTTTTTAGACCATTTCCAATACTTTTACTTTTATCATCAATATATTAACAATTAGCACATCATTTACAATGGAAATTTACTTATTTTCAACTACAAATCTCTCAATCAAAACTTCACACATTTTGATAGTTTACCATGAATATTACAAAATCAAAGAGAAATGTGTTTAGAAATGACTTATTTGTTATAAAATTAACAATTTTTACATCATTTTTTAACTAAATAAGTAAAATTCGGTTATTTTCAACTTCAAATCACTCAAAACTACACGTATTTTGATAGTTTACCATCAATACTTTAAAAGGAATAAACATGTGTTTAGAAATTAACAAGAATTTCAGTTATTTTCAACTACAAATATCTGCAAAAAGTACCACAAATTTGGTAGTTTACCATCAATATTGTAAAACCAAATGAAAATGTGCTTAGAAATTACTTATTTGTTACAAAATTAACAATAATTTCATTCAACATTTCTACTTTTTTAGACCATTTTCAAAGCTTATTTACTTTCATAATCAATCGAATTTTTCAAATTATAACAATTAGTACATCATTTCCAAACGAAATAAGTAAAATTCAGTTATTTTCAACTCCAAATCACTCAAAACTACACACATTTTGATAGTTTACCATCAGTATTGTAAAACTAAACAAAAATGTATTTATAAATTAATAATTTGTTCATCTTTTCCAAACGAAATTAAAGAATTTCAGTTATTTTCAACTACAAATATCTCTCAAAATACACATATTTTGGTAGTTTACCATCAATATTGTAAAACTAAACAGAAATGTGTTGAAAAATTACTTATTTGTTACAAAATTAACAATAATTTCATTCATTATTTCCACTTTGTTTAGACTATTTTCAAAGCTTATGTACTTTCATCATCAATAGAATTTTTCAAATTATAACAATTTGTACATCATTTCCAAATGAAATAAGTAAAAATCAGTTATTTTTAACTCCAAATCACTCAAAACTATACACATTTTGATAGTTTACCATCAATATTGTAAAACCAAATGAAATTGTGTTTATAAATTAACAATTTGTTCATCTATTCCAAACGAAATTACAGAATTTCAGTTATTTTCAACTACAAATATATCTAAAAAGTACCACAAATATGATAGTTTACCATCAATATTGTAATAGCAAATAAAAATGTGTTTAAAAATGACTTATTTGTTACAAACTTAGCATTAATTTCATTCAAAATGTATACTTTTTTAGACTACTTCAAAAACTTAATTACTTTCATCATCAATAGAATTTTTCAAATTAACAATTTGTACATCATTTCCAAACGAAATAAGTAAAATTCAGTTATTTTCAAGTACAAATCACTCAAAACTACACACATTTTGATAGTTTACCATCAATATTGAAAAACCAAATGAAAATGTGTTTATAAATTAACAATTTCTTCATCTTTTCCAAACGAAATTACAGAATTTCAGTTATTTTCAACTACAAATATCTCTAAAAAGTACTACAAATTTGGTAGTTTAGCATCAATATTGTAAAAGCAAATAAAAATGTGTTGAAAAATTACTTATTTGTTACAAAATTAACAATAATTTCATTCATAATTTCTACTTTTTAAACCATTTTCAAACCTTATGTACTTTTATTATCAATAGAATTTTACAAATTTTAACAATTTGTACCTCATTTCCAAAGGAATTAAGTAAAATTCAGTAATTTTCTACTCCAAATCACTCAAAACTACACACATTTTAATAGTTTACCATCAATATTAAAAACCAAATGAAAATGTGTTTCAGTTATTTTCAACTACAAATATCTCTAAAAAGTACCAGAAATTTGATAGTTTACCATCAATATTGTAAAACTAAACAGAAATGTGTTTAGAAATTACTTATTTGTTACAAAATTAACATTAATTTCATTCAAAATGTATACATTTTTAGACTACTTCAAAAACTTAATTACTTTCATCATCAATATAAGTTTTCAAATTAACAAATAGTACATCATTTCCAAACGAATTGAGAGAAACTCAGCTACTTTCAACTTGAAATCTCTGTAAAAAGTACGCATATTTTGGTAGTTTACCATCAATATTGTAAAATCAAATAGAAAAGTGTTTAGGAATTACTTATTTGTTACTTTTTTAGACCATTTCAAAAACTTATTTACTTTTATCAACAATTAGTACATCATTTCCTAACGAAATGAGAGAAATTCAGTCACTTTCAACCTGAAATCTTTCTTGAAAAAGTACGCATTTTTCGATAGTTTGCCATACTCAATCAATACTGTTAAACCAAACAGAAATTCTTCACGTTTTTTCTTTCTTTCTTCACACAAATTATTATTTATTGATTATTTTTTTTCGTTTTTCACTTACAGACTGATAACGCTCTGGCGTCTTGGAGGAATCCCAGCAACGAAAAGACGACGATAAAGCATGTCGATACGGTGATCCATCCACTCGCTTTCCGTTCCATTCCCTGCGAAGAACAACACAAACCAACCACTGTGAAGACGATCATCAAACAAACAATCCCTCCACCACCAAAACAATATCTCAATCATCATCAATAACTTCAATTCAAGTAAACGAACGCAAATTTCCACGTGTTGCATCTATTCATTTTTCTCCTGCGAACGCAACGAGGAGGAGAGCGGTCGTAGGAGGATGTGGATGTGAAACGCGAGCTCCGCTTTTGATAAAACCTGGTCAAAAGTCGTGACCTCCTCGTGCATTTTCTGGATAGAGAAAATCAAATGGACACAACACAGACACACATTTCTCATTCTCAAAATTTCCAAAATTCTCCTATCGCATTCCTTAATTCAATTGCAATTTACACTACTGACCTGTTTGTTGCTTTATTCGCTCTTCCCGTTTCGGAAACACTGGTCTGCGGTAGGCAGAACTTCCTTTTGCGCACTGTGAGTTGTTTCCGCTTTTCAAAAATTTCGCGCGCGAATTTTCGAACACATTTGTTTCGTTGTTTGTTGAATGTGTATATATATATTGTTTATATATGTATATGTATATATATATAAGGTGAGTGTGTGTTTGGTGTGCGGCGCGGCGCGACTGAGTTTTGTAGTTTCTCGACTAAGTTCCGTCCACAAACTGGTCAGCTTCAAAAGCAAGTAAATACTAAACCAACTGCTGGACTCGTAAGTTACACCCAACTAGAGAGTAGGGATATATAATACATACTATATGTATAAAGCGAGTTATGTACAAGTGCTACTACTACTTGTATGTACGAGCGAGTACATAAACACTTATATAGTGAAGTGAATAAAATTGTATATATACACACTTGTATGTGTTTGTGTATATAAATATATATATATATATATATTTATTGAGAATACTCGAATCGCGCACTTTCAACTAGTTGAACGTTGTTCATCAGCAAACATCAACGCAGTCGAGCGTTCGGTTTACCGAACATTTCGGACTATCCAACCGATAATTGCATTTTAACTCAACTGCATTCATTGCTCTAATCATTACTTTAATTCCTTTCTCTCACTCACACTTCTATACGCAATTATCATCTACCTAACTCACTTCAATGCGAATGGAAATGATCGTTTTTCGGACTCTTTATTTACCTTATTTAAATACAAATGTTGATCATCGTTAACTCTATTTATTTAACTCATATAAACTTATATAGATCAACATTTCTCACTTATTAAAATACTAAATATATGTTATAAAAGTTTCATCACTAATTATTTTCTACATATTAATAGATTTTTCTCATAATCATTTTGTTTTTCATATTATCTTTCATTTAACATTATATACTAGACGTTTATTTAACTATATTTTACATACTTTTCATAATACTAAATATATCTTCTAAAAGTATCATCATTTACTATTTACTACTTATAAATTTATAAAGAAAAAAATCATAATCATTCTCTTTTTCATTTAACATTATAAACTAGACCTTTATTAAACTATGTTTTACACACTTTTGATAATACTGAATACATCTTCTAAAAGTATCATCATTTACTATTTACTACATATAAATTTATAGAGAAAAAATTATAATCATTCTTTTTTTCACATACTTTTTCATTTAACATTATATACTAGACCTTTGTTTAACTATATTTTACACACTTTTCATAATACTAAATACATCTTCTAAAAGTATCAACTTTTACTATTTAGTACATATAAATTTATAGAGAAAAAATCATAATCATTCTCTTTTTCACATTCTTTTTCATTAAACATTATAAACCAGACCTTTATTTAACTATGTTTTACACACTTTTCATAATATTAACTATATCTTCTAAAAGTATCATCATTTACTATTTAGTACATATAAATTTATAGAGAAAAAATCATAATCATTCTCTTTTTCACATTCTTTTTCATTTAACATTATAAACCAGACCTTTATTTAACTATGTTTTATGCACTTTTCATAATACTAACTATATCTTCTAAAAGTATCAACTTTTACTACTTATTACATACAAATTAATATAGTAAAAATCATAATCATTCTCCTTTTCACACTCTTTTTCATTTAACATTATATACTAGACCTTTATTTAACCATCTTTTACACACTTTTCATAATATTAACTATATCTTCTAAAAGTATGATCTTTTACTATTTACTACATACAAATTAATATAGAAAAAATCATAATCATTCTCTTTTTCATTCAATATTATAAACCAGACCTCTATTTAACTATGTTTTACATACTTTTCATAATACTAACTATATCTTCTAAAAGTATCAACTTTTACTATTTACTATATACAAATTTAAATAGAAAATGTCATTTAATAAACTAAACATAACTATCTTTATTTAACTATGCTTTACACACTTATGAAAATACTCGCTTTACGGCCTAGATACGTTCCACAAAACTTGGCCGCATAGCGAAAAGCCGTATAAGGAATCAATTATTGCGCTTGCGCAAGATTGGCAACAAGCAGATATATCGACATCAAAAAAAGTTTTTTTGCCGTTATAGCGAAACATTTTAGGCCGTAAATCGAAAACGTGCCTTAATTATAGCGAAATGCCGTATAAAGAGCGGCCGTATATCGAAGTATATCTTCTGAAAGTATAAATTATTTCCATCTTCTACTTAAGAACTTTTGAGCAGAAATTCTTAGATTTTTAATTATTTGGTGACTAATTAAGATTGTCATTATAATTATTAACTAATTTATTAATTTTCAATTTATAAAAAAAACATATTTTTCCATTGAAAGTTGTATGAAGTTTCCATTCAATGTAAGAAGTACAAGTCTACAAGGTGATTCAACTGGATTACCTATGACAAAACACGGCTTATTTCGATCGTCTCCTTTAAGAGCGCTTCCTGTTGTTCACATTTAGTTAAGAACAGCTCACTTTCCTAAAATTTCGTGCCAAACTGTTCCCACTTTTTTGTTATATATACACCACATTAACTAATCAAATCAGATAAAAGAAACAAAAATAACATTAATTCTACCTGAAAATTTCAAGTTAAAAAAACTTCACATCAATTCAGAGTTGTTATTTTTTTGCTTCAATTATGAATTTTTATATTAAAATTTATGAATTAAATTATGAATATTTCCAAGAATATCTTCACTTCATTAAGATTTTATCTAATAACGTATTTGAAACTAGTTTTTTTTTTGCTTCAAAGGTAATTAAGATTAAATTATCTACGTAATTAAGATTCTTTAAAACAAAAAACTGTAATAAAAAAGATGAAATTATTTTCTACTTAATAAAAAGCATTCACTGTTACTCCAATAACAAAATTCCACTCAAATCTAATAAAATGATTAAGTAATTTCCTTTACTATACATTTGTTTATACAAATAGAAAAAAAAAACTGAAGAAATGTACGAAGAAATAGAAGATTTCTAAGAAATATTCATCAGATTGATTGTTTACATAATACAATTGTTTTCATTGAATTTGAAAGGTTTTTTTTGTTTGTTTAGAAAATTAATTTCTCTTTGATTCTGAGTATAAATAATGTAACTATATAGATTTGATGTATTTCTGGAAAATTTGAGGACATTCGACCGCAAAACATATCAAAGTTAAATTTAAAATGTTAATTTTTTCCAATAATAAATTTAATTAATTTATTTTCATTGTAAATAATTTATTTTGTAATTGAATTGTTATTAGTTTTCGTTTTTGATTTGCAACGGCTTTTATTTAAGAATATTTCTATTTTGAAACGTCAAAAAATGACGTTTCTAGTTTGAAGCACGTGTTTTTATTTATAATATTTGATATGTCAAAAATGACATTAGTACAAGTGTGGACGATAGTTGAACAACGTTTTTAGTGCAAATCAAGTGGATTGATTATGTATATTCGAAATAGTAATAATTGACGTTCTCAATGTCAATGTCATCTTTTTTTTTATAATAATTGATTAGTTATGATATCTCAAAAATGACATTAGAAGTGTTGACAATATATCAAGTAAATTAGTGATAATTGAAAAGTAACGAAATGCTTACTTTTATATGAAAATATTTAATTGACGTTTTATTAAAGTGTCATCTTTGTCTATAACAATTGATATGTCAAAAATGACATTAGAAGTCTATTGACAATACTTAAGCATTATTTTTAGCGGAAATCAAGTGAATTGTTGGTAATTTAATTGTAATGAAATGTTTACTTTTAAAAAGTAATAATTGACGTTTTCATTGTCTATACAAATTGATATGTCAAAAATGACAGTAGAAATCTATTGTCAATACTTAAGCATTATTTTGAACGCAAATCAAGTGAATTATTGGTAATTTAATTGTAACGAAATGCTTACTTTTAAAGGGTAATAATTGACGTTTTCTTTGTCTATAAAAATTGATATATCAAAAATGACAGTAGAAATCTATTGTCAATACTTAAGCATTATTTTTTAGCGGAAATCAAGTGACTTGGTGGTAATTTAATTGTAACGAAATGCTTACTTTTAAAAAGTAATAATTGACGTTTTGTCAATACTTAAGCAATATTTTTAGCGCAAATTAAGTGGATTGGTGATAAATAAAGTATAATGAAATTCTTATTGTAAAATTAGAAATAATAATAATTCATGGTGTTTAATATGTCAAAAATGACATTAATATTATAATAACAAATCTTTGTACACGTCTACAATTCTTTATACACTTAATTAGAGAAATAAGCAAAATATCTAAATGAACATTTTCTAAATTTAATTAACAATTAATATTTATAATTAAAATTTAGCTAATTTTAGATCAGAATACGCAAAAAAAATATATAATTTATTTCCTTTTTTTTGTTCAATTTCGAACGGGAAATTGTGACTGGAAATCGAGTCTAGACACAAAAGCAGTAAAATCCATAATCGAAGTAGCACTTTCTGTCTGTCGCCTATTGAAACGTACAATCTTCAGCTCGAGTGACAAATAAATTAATCTTAAAAAGGACGCTAATTAAACACAAATAGAAAAGCTTAATTGCACCTCATTCAATCAGTATAAAAACCATAATGATTACACTCGTTTTTTTATTTGTAACTCGTTTATGGCTTTTAGAAAACCATAATTTACGTCCAATAAATCTTTACTGATAATTGAATAATTTAGATTAAAATTGAAGCTGTAAAATACTAATTAAATTAATTAATTGATTATTGATATAGTTATAGACTAATTGATGGGAATATTGTTTAAATGACGTTAAAAAACAACTTAATTGGTTTGTAAATGTCATTTGTTATTACGTCATTTTACGTACATTTATTGTAAATATAGACTTAATATTTTGAATCAGCTTTCCTAAATTTCATAATATTTTCATTAATTGCAATTTTGTGTAGATTTTTTTGTTTTGTAAACTTTTTGTTGTTGCAACTAAACTTTACCTTTTGTATTCATTGTAGATGTGTAACGACTTTCTATTGTCAAGAGATGGGGTGTCGCCACTCGAGTGGTGGTTTAGGGTGAAATATTTCGTTGAAAGGGTCGAAAAAGTCGAGAGCGTTTTATGAATGAAGATTGTGCCGTTTATGACTGGAGCCGACGTCTAGACAACTTGACTTCGGTAGCATGGGTCGCAGTAAAATCGTCTGCGCAAATCGATTTTGATTGATTTACGACCCACGTCTTTCCATTCATCGATTTTCTGATAGTATTCAAATAAGTTTTGACTTTCAACAATATTTATTACTTTATTTATTTATATTTTTTGTAGTTTTCATTAAAATTTAATGATTTATAATTAGTTAAGCTATATATTTCTTTAAGTTTAGTGATAATTAAATAAAACATTTGATTTTACATCTGTCACTTTTGATACGTCAAAAGTGACATTAATGTTATATAGAAATAAAACAATTATTTTATATTTGTTTTTTGACATTCAAACAAAACGTCATTTGTTATTATGTTGGAATGTCAAAAAATGACATATTTTCATTTGTAATAATTTTGTTTATCAATGAGACTTGATTGTTTTAATATATCAAAATTAACGTTAATATTTATATGGAAATTAAACAATTATTTTATATATGTTTTTTGTCATTCGATTTAAACGTCATTTGTTATTTATTTCGAATGTCAATAAATGACATATTTTTATTTGTAATAATTTTGTTTATCAATGAGACTTGATTGTTTTAATGTATCAAAATTAAAGTTAATATTTATATGGAAATTAAACAATTATTTTATATATGTTTTTTGTCATTAGATTTAAACGTCATTTAGTTCGAATGTCAAAAAAATGACATATTTTTATTTGTAATAATTTTGTTCATCAATGAGACTTGATTGTTTTAATATGTCAAAAAAATCACATTGACAGTGTCATATGACATGTAATAATAAATATTTATCTATGACACTTGTTTATAGTAAATGCCAAAATTGACATTAATTAAATGAATATTTTCAGCCAAATTATAAAAGTTCTAGAAATTAATCAAATGAACGTATTCAAAATCTTATTTGACAGATACATTTGACAGTTGTTTATAATAACATGTCAAAACTGACATTAGCTAAATGAATATTTTCAATCAAATTGTAAAAGTAATTGAAATTATTCAAATGAAGCTATTCAAAAACTTATCTGACAGATAAATTTGATAGTTGTTTATAATAATATGCCAAAATTGACATTAATTAAATGAATATTTTTAGCCAAATTATAAAAGTTTTTGAAATTATTCAAATAAAGATATTCAAAAACTTATATGACATATCAATTTGACATTTGTTTATTGTCAATACTGACATTAATTAAATGAATATTTTCAATCAAATTGTAAAAGTTCTTGAAATTATTCAAATGAAGCTATTCAAAAACTTATGTGACATATAAATTTGACAGTTGATTATTGTCAAAACTGACATTAACTAAATGAATATTTTCAACCAAATTATAAAAGTTCTTGAAGTTATTCAAATGAAGGTATTCAAAAACTTACCTGACAGATAAATTTGACAGTTGTTTATAATAATATGCCAAAACTGACATTAATTAAATAAATATTTTCAACCAAATTATTAAAGTTCTTAAAATTATTCAAATGAAGATATTCAAAAACTTATGTGACATATAAATTTGACAGTTGTTTATTGTCAAAACTGACATTAACTAAATGAATATTTTCAACCAAATTATAAAAGTTCTTGAAAATATTCAAATGAAGATATTCAAAAACTTATCTGACAGATAAATTTGAAAGGTATACAAAGCAGGAATTATCCTTTAGGTACTGTACAGACTAAATGCATTAAGTTATAATTACTTAACCCGAAGTGTATGAAAATGCAGTGGCAGACAACCTTTAGAAGAGTTTTTAGTGAGCAATAAACGAGGGGACGATAATTCCAAAGTCTCCACTTGAGTCGAGGTTTCAGGTGAAAAGATGAAAGGGAAAAATCGAGTGCATCCATGAATGGAGATTATCGACTGTGACAAGACTCAAACGTCTAGACTTTTCGACTCCTGTTTAATTCCTTATACTCCTGAAACTAGTTATTTCTAAGAATACAAATACCAAAAAAAAGTTAATCAAAATTTTCAGATCATTTTTGATTTTCAATTTTCGAATGATACATTATATTAAAATAGTGTTTTTTTTACATTATTACATGAGATTTTCGTAACTTCAAGGAAACGCTGCAATAATTTTTCTTAGCCGAAAGTTTCTTGATAATTCGGATGTAAGGAAGAAAGCCGAAGACGCTTTACAATCATGAATGAAGATTGACGTTTATGAACAGACCAGACGTCTAGACTCACCGACATCGATTGGCTTAGATTGCAATAATCTGCGCAGTTCAAATCGATTCACATTGATTTATTGCTCGAATCAGAATTGCTCGGTCTTTGATAAATTTTTCTAATTATTTTTCTTTTCGAAATTACAAACCCAATCAAATTTCATTATTACGATAAACGTTTCACAAATTTCATGATTGCATCAGAGAAAGGCATCAATTACGCAAATTTCCATACGAATTTTATTATGTAATCTTAATTTACATCTGAGATATGTCAATTTTGTAAATTATTTCGCTTCTTAACGTTTCATTTCATTACTAATTAACCATTGACGCTAATTAGATCATCAAAAATGTAAATTAAAGTCAAAAGTATAACCTTTCCATTGAGCCTAACTTTATATCAATTGTATTACGAATTTACTTGTAATAGACTTTTCAAATTTATAATCCATAATTTTTTGAAATATTTTCACAAAATTTTTCAAAAAGTTTTTTCATGTTATATAAGAAATTTCTTTAATATTGAACTTCTTGAATTGTTACGTAATATGAATAAATGACATTTTTCGAATTTTTATTTTAAAAAAATCCGATTTTTTCACATCATTTTTTATACAGATTTATCAAAAAATTTCCCTTTTTGTACTCAATTTCTTTTTTTTAACGAAAGATTAATCAAATATTACAAGAATTTAATGCAAATAAAAGAATGAAACTACTTAAAAATTTAAATAAATAGCATATACAGTACAGTTTTTTAAGATTTGTGCTGAAAGACCTTGCGTTTCAGTAACAGTTAGGACGTTCTAATTCTCTAATATTTTAGAATGTGATATATAAAATAGTTCGAAAAGAAGAAAAAAAATGTATAAATGCAGGAGAAAAAAAATGAGAAGAAAAATGATAAAAACAGTAGCAATAAATTGTGAATAATTAAAGGTTACTCTGAGCAATTATTATAAATCGCTCGGCTCCGAATGAATTGAGAAGAGAAAAGGAGAGGAGAGGACAAAAAGAATGGAAACGAGATTTAAAAATATAAATGTTGTAAGGCTAATTAATTAGCGAATTTTAATGTAAATTCCGAAGTGGTAATTTCCCATTAATTAAACGTGAATTATTGCAAACGTTTGCTTTTTTTGTACATACAATGATATATAAATCATCCATCCAACGTCTTTCTGTGGTTCCATGTTTAACTTAACAAAATCTGTCAAATGTCAAATAACCTATATGCTTTTATGTGTAAATCATTCATCCGACGTCTATCTTTAGTCCAATAGATGTTTAACTTGCAAAATCTGTCAAATGTCAAATCCAATATGTTTAACTTACAAAATCTGTCAAATGTCAAATAACCTACATGAATTGATGTATACATCATCCATCCAACGTCTATCTTTAGTCCAATAGATGTTTAACTTGCAAAATCTGTCAAATGTCAAATCCAATATGTTTAACTTACGAAATCTGTCAAATGTCAAATAACCTACATGAATTGATGTATAAATCATCCAGCCAACGTCTATCTTTAGTCCAATAGATGTTTAACTTGCAAAATGTATCAAATATCAAATCCAATATGTTTAACTTACGAAATCTGTCAAATGTCAAATAACCTACATGAATTGATGTATAAATCAGCCATCCAACGTCTATCTTTAGTCCAATAGATGTTTAACTTGCAAAATCTGTCAAATGTCAAATAAAATACATGTTTTGATGTATAATTAATCCATCCAACGTCTATCTTTAATTCAACATGTTTAGCTTACAAAATCTGTCAAATGTCAAATAACCTACATGAATTGATGTATAAATCATCCATTCTATATGCTTTTATGTGTAAATCATCCATTCAACTTCTATCTTTAGTCCAACATTTTTAGCTTACAAAATCTGTCAAATGTCAAAAAACCTACATGAATTGACATATAAATGATCCATCCAAGGTCTATCTTGGGTCCAACAAGATCAAACAATCAAAATCTGTCTTTTTCTTGACATTGAGTAACAATCAACTAATCAACTATCATCATTTACATAAGTAGCTTAACTTTCATAAAAGTTGAATAACCAATATGCACAATATTATAAGAAACACATCCAACTTCTATCTTTGATTCTTAACTTCCATGAGCTGTCATTTATTTATATAAATTAACATGTTTCCAATCCAGAACTCATTGAACTGTCATAATTGACAGCCAATATTTATCATCAATTATTTTTTTAATACAAATATTGCATACATTTTTTATAGATGATACTAATATTTACACTCAACGTAATTGCAAATATTGCATCAATATTTATATAAGAATATTGCATATTGACGAATGGATTAGGAGCACTCAAGATCGGTTTATAGGAATTCCATTGAGGTATTTTCTTTTAGATACTTGTATAAACACACACTCACATATACTGAACAAGATTAAGAAAGTTTCGCAGTATTTGTGTATATTTTTGCAACAATTCAACGCACATCCAAATATTTATTTACCCTTCGAGTCACTTTTATTAATCACACGGCCGTAAATTCAGTACATATTACACGAAATTCCATTCCCGGGATTAATGAGAAATCCAGATAAATCGCCGGTTTTTGGATTAAGCTTCCTGATAATCGTTTTTCCATTTTCAATCAACTGTTATGTAAAGTTGATTTAATCATACATTTCATGAAAGCAGTGTTTCCACGGTTTTGTATATAATTCGATAAACGGTTATAGTAATTTTATGTATGTAGACTTGAATTAAAGTTAAATGTTCACACTTCAATATACAATTGTTTCCAGATTTGTAACTAGCACCATTTTCCCGTAATTTTCTTTGAAAATTGATGAAAAGTTATTGTAATTTACTAAGAAAGAAGTGTCTTCTTGTTTTAGTATATTACTTGATAACCGATCATGCTAATTTGATGTATGTATACTT
>JAFMTC010000869.1:149235-186664 GCA_018845635.1 Nicrophorus orbicollis | reverse complement strand
GCTATAGTGGTCAGTTCTCTTTAGTTCGTTTTGCGCTGTTTGTCATACGCCCATTTTGCGCACATTCCTCCAAACTCTCAATCCCCCAAAAAGCTAAAAAAAGTTAATAAGCAAAAATATTAAAAAAGCAAAAATAGAAAAAATAATAATTAAAAAATATACAAAAAATAAAAATACTTAAAAAAGAAACAAAAATACAAAAAAAATAAAACAAAAATACAAAAAAAATAAAACAAAAATACAAAAAAAACAAACAAAAAAATAAATACTAAAAAATTAACAAACAAAAATACTAAAAAAATAAAATAGTATGAAAAGCATAACCCTTTCCGAGGACTCTCCGTCCCTTCCTAGAATCGCCGAGTCTCCGATTCGAACATATCCTTATTCCTTCTGTGTATCCTTATTTTGCCCCCATGTACTGCGCCTGAGGAATTGAATGGGTCGTAATTTATTTATATATATTTGTAGATTATTGTTGAGTAGTATATTTGATACTAATTATGTAAACTGTTATATCTGTGTGTTCTCTTTCAGGTGTAGTTTTATTATTTTTTTATTTTATCCTTTTTGGACACAGTATTTCCTTCTATTCCAAACTTTCCTTATAAGTAAGGTGACCAGATTTAAAAATTCCGAATATATTTTCTTATATTATTAAATAATGACATATAATATTTCCTTTTAATAAATCAAGCGCAGTATTCATTTTTAAACAAAATAATAATTATATACATTTTATACATATGCATTTAAACAACCTTTACGTTCTCACACTTCTGTTTTTCGGGTCAAATAACATGTTTGCTCATCTTTCTTATACTCTTCTCCGGTGTGCGGTCACGCGTTTGCTTTCATTTACTGTGATGGGAGCCGCGATTTCCACGTGGCCGCATCTCCAGGTGCTAATTCAAGGTATATCATCTCTCTTTCGGAGATGGTAACCAGGTATCAATTTATGCGCAAAACACAGCCTCTGAATTGATGCACGATCGTACACATTCACCTACAAGTAGGTGCACCTGCTTTATACTGAAAATGTGACGAATAGGATTTATAAAAGCTTTCAGATATTCAGGTAACTATAAGATACAGTTGCAGTCAATTTTGCAAATAAATTAAAACTTTGTTTTTTTTTTACAGATAAATGTCTTAAGATGATGACCAGATTTCTTTAACTGACAAATGTTTGATGTTCACCGAAAGAAGGCTTATCAGGACACAGGGGGGACAAGCTGTACTCCAATTAATAGCAGTATTTGATAATATATTAATGATAAGTAACACCCATTAATTTATAATTATATTCTGCCAAAAGGTGTCAGAAATATTATTTCAACATAGTTATTAGGCCAAATGGCTATTGACCCAGGTTTTTTGCCTTCAGATATATTAATTAGCTAATTGATTCTACATTTTGAATATTCAATAATTATAATTTGTATTGTATGCAACAAAAAACACACCAATGTATATTTGGTTGTCTATTCTAATGATATAATTTATTTACAAATTTCTTCAACAAACTAAGTGAGAATAGGAAGTACCTCTAAAACAAAGAAGAAAATTTCAAATTATCAAAAGTTACATATACAACTATAGTATTAAACTGAAATTTTCATATTTTTATCTTTAATTTTATTCTTTCAATGATCCAAAAGAAATAATTAATATTAATAAATAAAAATTGTCTAATTGAGACATATTAATCAATAAACGACAATTATTGTTTAAGGTGTCTCAATTAGACAATTTCTAATTATTGATATTAATTATTTCCTTTATTCCTAAATTGTGTGTTTTAATTGTACACCTTTAATTTACAATTGTTGAATATTGATTTTTCATGTTGTAAATAATATGGTAATATCGTATTACTTTATGCTTAATTTCGACTCTATTTCATTCAAAGTTTCCCTTAACAAATTTAAAAACGGCAGATGAAATAAGACTTGAATTGAAAATTGGGGTAGAATTACATCAATCAAGAAAACAAACAGTTTTGTAATAAAAAAAAGAGAGAAGTTTATATTTAGTTCCTTCAAAAACTACTGTTGCGAACAGTACAGAAAGAAAAACGTAATATATTGTGTTGTTTTTTTTTTAATATAAATGTATAAAAGTTACGTTCTAGATTGACTCGGGTTATTCTTACAAGTTAAGGCACTTTATGTACAGGCGTTACAAACTAAGAACATTTCGTATGAAACAAAAACCTTTGGTTCTTTCCAGCTATCACAAACAAACAAAAAAAATACAATTTTTCAATTGATGCGCACATTTCGAAAATTAATAATTACACAAACGAACAAAAGAAAATCATAACGCACGAAGGAAATCAAAACAAAAGAAAGAAAGAGAAGGCGTTGATCGTTACAAAACTTTTAAGTACGCAAGTTTCCCTATACAACCTGAGCATCATCCTAACTCCCAAGGCCTCGAAAATTAAAGTAATTAATTGTTCAAAGAAAAAAAATAATCTAATTATACATTGGATATGTATATAAATATAAAATAATATAAATATTTACATGTATTTACAGCAAAGTTTTATAATGTTTAGTGCATATATAACGTTATTTATTATGTGCATATAACTATTGATTTTTTCTTTCGATTTTTTTTCTTCTTCGCGTTTTCATTGCAGTCTTCGTTTAAAAATTAAAGAGAAAATAAATTATAAACTATATGTACAGAGGACGATGTAATAATAACTCATCTTATATAGAGGACGAAAATAGATGAAGATTTTGTGAGAGATCATGAATGTGTTTTGTGGTTCGCTTTTGCTTGAAAACTTCTGATCGTCGTCGTTCGAAAGTGTTCGGTTTCAGACGGCGACGATTTTGCTGGGGTCCACTTTGACGCGGATGAAGAGTGTGTCGTCCTTCATGAAGTGCCGCTTCCTGAGCATCTCGTGCGAGACGAAACGCGGAAACCCGAAACCCAGAGAATCCGGCTCCTTGCTCGGCCTCTGGAAGTTCTTCCATGTCGGATCCGGGATGAAGCTCTCGACGATGTTGCACGCCTTCTCCGGGCAGGTGGACTGGTCGAAGATGGTGAAGGAGACGGAATGGGCGAAGGGCCAACGAAGCAGGGCGTCGTACTCGCCCGGCAGGATCTTTATGTAGACGCTGATGTGCGAATCCTCGCCGGCTCCGTTACCATTCGGAAAGAGCGATGCCTAAGACAAGAAGGAATCGGATTTAGTAAGGAGTTTAACTCACATTGTACATAATCTTAACATATTGAAGAAGTACATCCATACCTCGCTTTACGGATTAGATACGTACCACGAAACTTGGCCGCAAAGCGAAAAGCCGTATAACGAATCAATTATTGCGCTTGCGCAAGATTGGCAACATCTAGATATATCGACATCGAAAAAGTTGTTTTTTGCCGTTATAGCGAAACATTTTAGGCCGTAAATCGAAAACGTGCCTTAATTGAAGAGGACCGTTATAGCGAAATGCCGTATAAAGAGTGTATTAAGTATTTTATCTCCTTTTTCAATAGTAATTTGATATAACTAACTAGTGTATGACATTTGAAATTAAGTAGTTAGTAGTAGTTATTTCATTAACTTAATGAAAACTATCAGTTTTCCAGACGAACGATACATTCGCCCAATAATTAATGGAAATAGTTACAAAATTAATATTTACCTGCAGTTTATATCCATATTGACTAGTGTAGAATGGTGGCGAAACTAATTCCATGCCCTCCTTGTTCTTGGCCTCGGCCATCTTCGCGGAGAAGTCGCTAATCTTCCAGATTAACGTCCCCGAATAGTTGAGGGAGAGGCGCGAGAGGGCGCTTTTCAGCGACGTAATCTGGTGCTGCTGTTTGGTGACGACGTTGCACATCATCGACAGATGCTCCTGGCAGTTCTCCTCCAGGTGCTTCTCCATCGAATACCTGGGTCCCTGCAGAAAACGAACAGTTAACTCACAACGTCACATTTAATGGGAATTTGCTGTTTACCTTGAATCTGCATCCCGCGTCTTTGAAGTTGCACTGCATCACGGAGATGGTGCATTCTTCTTTCAGATGAATCTCGAGTTCTTCACGTGCGAGAACGCTGGAGTCGCACCGGTTCGGACAGGTGATCGGAACCCTTCCGCACTTGACGAGGTGCGACTGCAGCGTGTCTGCGACGAACTCCTTGGAGCAGTAGCGGCACGGAAGGAGGCGTTTAGAGCATTCCGTGTTCTTGTGCTGTCCCAGATGCCTCCTCTGCACCTTCATCCCGCATTTGTTCTCGCAGTACATCGGTTCGTAACTGCAGCTTCCAATGTGATTCTACACGAAAAAATTTACTAAATTAACATCTAGTTTATTTTTGCTTTTAATTGAATTTGATTATACCTCAAGGCTGTGTCCTGTGAATTCCTTATTGCAAAACTCGCAACGAGCTCTGCGCTGAGGACAGGTGTACTTCAGGTGGTCCTCCATCAGGACGCGCGGAATCTGGGCCCCGCATTTGCTGGTGCACGGAATCGCATCGTGTTTGCAAGTGTTCAGATGCGCCTGAAAGTCGAACAAAACTTTTACAATCTGATTCGCGATGAGAATTCAGCATGAAAACCTTCGTACTGTGTAGAAGACACAGACTGTGATCACCTACAACCATATCAACTAGTAGATGCCACCGCTTTCGGCTCGGAACTGGCAGGAAGAGGCCGAAGGAAACAAAGAGAGCAATGAAAAGAAGACTAATGTTCATAAGGCGTTTTTCTACGCTCCGATGAGGTTTTTGTTCCGGCCGTTGCACAGCGAAAATATTAGCTTTTTCAAGTGCGCTGCGTGCACGCAACTACTCTTCTTTAGATGTCAGTAATTCCTCAATCACATGAATATCTTCATTACTTCAATTGGCATTAGTAATTGCTTAACGTCAATGTTTTCATATTCTTTATGTTAATAATTCTTGAAACTAATGAATGTCTTCATTTGGGTTTTGAAACCAATTGCATAGCATCAATGTCTTCATTGATTTTATTCAATGTTAACAATTCTACAAACTAATGAATGTCTTCATTCTGATTTTGAAACCTACCTTCAACTTCCTAAGCTCATCTGACCATTTGCATCCTTCCTTGTGGTGGATGCAATATACCACAGAACTCATGATGGCCTTCTCTGAATCCGGATCTGGGTAGATCTGAAAATACACAAAATAAGTAACAATTAGCAAAATTCAAATATCAATTTCTTATATATATCAATACTTGTTGAACTTTCTCATCAATACAATACGAATATTATAGTTTAATGAAAATTTCTTAAACAAAATATATATAAATTAAGAAGTTTATTCGTCAATAATTGTACAAGAATTGTGCACAAAATTGAAATTAAAATGCTAAATTTGCGAATTACTCATACACAAATCAGATTTCTCAAGAATTCTCGTATTACAGCAAAGTCTCCAATTTTTTTCTGTGGTCTGCAGGAAAACTTACTAAAGTATAAAGGGGGAAATTCGACAACGTTTCTTTTCTTTCGAAGTCTTCTAAATGCACACCAAAAGTGTGGTGTGTTTTCCAAAATAATTGTTTGTTTTTGGATAATTTTTTTAAATAATTTGTTTACAAATGTTTCATGTTAAATTATAATAGAATTTGTATCTAATTTATCCATTTGTTTTTTGTGTTATTCGAGAGCTTTTTAGCAAATTACTTTGAAAGTAAAGCAAATTTATCCGTTTTTTTGCGTTATTTGAGCGCTTCTTAGAAGCTTGTGTTCAACAAACACCTAAAGAGGTCAAAGGACACACACACACACACAAAATACAACAAAGAGAAAAGAATGTGCGGTAATTGAAACGCTCGAAGATTTGATCGGGAAGAGTGTCGGAAGAATCGCAATTGAAATGAATAGAGCCGTTTTCCCGACCGGAGGAATGTTAATGATGGAATCGAGGATGGACGGCATTGTTCCGCGGTTTCTCGCTGTGGGAAACGGAGGAAAACCGCGCCGAAGAATTTAACGGTCCAAATTGAATGCGGAACTCCTCTCTCACAGACGACAAAAATACGAAGAAAATTTCACCGCATTTGCAAATGAAAACATCAAATTTTCTACAGCATCTTCAAGAGTATATTCCAGTATATTTGATGATGTGTGTAAAGTGAAAACATCAAGAAATGTAGTTAGTTTAAGAGAACTGAACACTTAACGACGACGATTAGAAGTTTTCAAACAAAATACATTCATGATCTTTCACAAAATCTTCAGACTATAATGTAGTAATAAAAAGTTTAATGAAGAATATACAATATATAGCAGAGTTAAATCTAAATCTAATATATGTCTTTAGCTTTGTAAAGCGAATAAATACAAAATGTGTTTATAACATGAGTTTTAACGGTGAAATTCATAGAATTTCGCTTGTATTCTAATATATTTTACTTCCTTTGTACAGGAATTAAACACGAAATTTGTTTACGAAAATGTGTTGCGTTCAAGAGAAGAATTGTATAGAATTTCGCTGCATTTGCAAAGCATATTTTAAATGTAAACCGAACTGTGAGTTCAGGATAAGAAAGGGTATAGTTTATGGAAACAAGCTGTTCCATTCATAGAGGAAAAGCCGAAAAAGAGACCACCTCTGAGATGCTGGGCGCCTTGCGGAGGGAAAAGACCATAAATTAAAGATCAAAGAGAGGCCTAACTCTTCGATTAGATAACGCACATCTATCGGATTGTGACACTCTTTCGATAGCCGTGAAACGATCACTTCTTTCGTATAATCTGAATTTTCATCCGAATTGTGCTTCGGTTCTGAACATTCATCATGTAATTAGAAATCATCTGGATTCGAGGAAAAATGATGATTGAATCATTACCAATAACGAGCAATTAGTTAAGTCAATTAAGAGCGCTGAAAACGGAGAAATTCACGCATTACTCAATTAAGAGTTTTATTAGTTAGTACACAGTTTTATTAGGCTGCGTTTAATTTGAAGCCGTTAAGAGGAAAATGCAGATTACGTAAATCGAATTTGTTTGCATAATGTGATGAATAGCAAATAGAAAAGTTTACTTTAGAAGATTAAAAAGAGTATGCAAAACAGTTTTGTTTATTGCAAAGCATTAACATAACATTAATAAGATATCATTTGATTGAATAGAAATTGATGAATATTTGAGTGTTTTCATTTATATTATTGTTATTAGTCTTTGATGTGTTAATTAGTCCGCTTTTCAAACTTGGCTCAAATGTCTATTTATTCGTGTGTATTTTTGTACAAAAAAATACGTCTTAAATGTATTTTAAATCTACAAATCTTACAATAGGTCTGCAGCTCCGCATGCCTCAATTTGCTCCTCTCATCTATACTTAATTCTTTCTTTTTTCGGTGTAAACTCAACGCAGATGGAAACCACGTGTGGTTTTGTTTTCTAAATTCTTCACTTCGTGCACTAAATAAACGCACAAACGGACTCGATGTCGTTCTTCGTGCGTTGACACTTTGCAACTGACTTTTGGCCAAAATCTTTTTTCTCCTTGTTTCCACTCCTCGGAGAGGAAGGATGAGAGATTTGGGGGAGGGTGGTAAGGAAGGAACGTCCTTCAAAGCGGATACAAAACAGAGGCTTAATTGATCAATTAGTTTCGCGCTTAATAGATTTAATTGCATTTTCAGTGATAAATTGGAAAAAAACGTAACTGTTTCCAATTTGTTATCGGCGTAATTTTTCCGAGCGCCGCAATCAATCCACGTAATTACGAAACGAAATCGGGCAATTTTACAAGAGTTTCTCGTTAGGCGAATCGAGGAAGGGAAAAAATGTGAAAAAGAAGAAATTGGCGTCGAGCAATTATCCGCAATTAAACGCGTTTGTTTACGCAACTTGCACTTACGCAACGTTCTATATTTAAATAGTAAACTAGGAAAGTCATTTGCAGTCAAATTATGTACATTTCATATTTTTTAATTATTTAATTTGATTTGAGTAACGAGATTTGACTAATATTGTTTGTAGATGTCAAATTGCTGTCATTTTGACGTTTAATATAAAATAATGACATTCGATAAAATTGTGACAGTTGACATTTTGATAAATAAATTTAATATTATTTAAGAACAGAAACAATTTAAATATTTCAAGTAGACGTTTCATATTTGTTACGTCATATTTACTTGTCACTTTGACATATTTGTGACATATATTTTTAAGTAACGAGATTTGACTAATATTGTTTCTAGATGTCAAAATGATGTCATTCTGACGTTTGATATGAAATAATGACATCCGTTAAATTTGTGACAGTTGACATTTTGATAAATAAATTTAGTATTATTTAAGAACAGAATCAATTTAAATATTTCAAGTAGACGTTTCATATTTGTTACGTCATATTTACTTGTCACTTTGACATAATTGTAACATATATTTTAATGGTATACTACTAACTATTAGATATGACATGTTTACATGATGATTACTTGTAACTTTAACACAACTGTGACATATACGCTTTTATGCTAATGTTATTCTACTAATTATTAGATAACATTGAATAAGTAGTTGTCAAAATTATAGTAAGAACTTTTCATGTATCAAGAAATTCTATTAAATTGTGACAGTTTATAAATAGAAATACCAATATTTGTTATGTCAAAATTACTTGTCACTTTGACATAACTGTGACAGCTATACTCTTTTGTTAATGTTAAACTATTAAGTACGACATAGAAATATAAGTAGTAGATTAAATCTGGCGACAAAATAAATGTGTTTTGTAGTAAATGAAGATAAATGGAAACAGTTTCCACGTTATCTAGGTTAGATGTTTCAAAGCAATAAAGATTATAATTAATTGACGAGAGTCATCCTCCTTCAATATGCTTTCCCATCGCCTCACCTCTCCAAGCATGACTTATTGTCATGGAATGATGACACACGATTTCGGAGAACGTGTACATCCTCTTGGAGAAGTTATGGTTTTTCGATAATACCTCGCACCTGGTGTCATTCCCATCGATGAAACGAGGTTATCTCATGACATCACCCATATTCCTCACAGCCTCGAACAATCAACAGACACCAAAAAACAACAAGTGGTTTCTTTAATTTCGCCTACGTCTGCAAAATCGATAAAGACAAAACGTATTTGAAGAAAAAGAGATGTACGCCCACGATGATTTGTGGAATGTGGATTAGGATGTCGAAACGAGACGACAAATGAATCGAATTACGCGCGCGGTGATCAAGAGGAGAGGACTGGAGATGGATGGAGAGAAATTGAAGCCAATTACGAATCCGGTATTGCTAACAGCTGAGCCGCATAACTGTGCTCCACGATTTGGGACATTGATATTAACCAATTAAATGGGGGGACATAAAAGATATAAACGAAAATTGGAACTTTACGGCGTCTCCGAATTACGAATACTGTAAACAAATTGCCAACGCTTAAACCCATCATCAACGTAATTCACTTACACAGATTTTCATTACCAATTATCCAATTGAACTTTGACATCTCTGCATAACAATGTGTACTCCGCCACATCGTGGACGAGAATCCAACGGTAATTTGAATTAGTGGTAATGCAACATTATCTTGTGTCATAAATGTCAATCAAATGTAACAACTATTTCATCAACATATCTTGTCATGTAAAATGTCACTGATTAATGACAAATGATCTATTAAAAACAAAATTGCAGACGTTCAATTGTATCTCATATAATATGGATGCAACGCTAATTTGACAAGTGACATAAATGTCAATTACATATAACAACTATTTTGACATATGTAGTCAAATCAAATATCATTGATTAATGTCAAATGATTGCATCAAAATTTATATCGCTTTAAATGTACAAATCTTCAATGAAAAAAAAACTGTAAACCACTTAAACAATAGGGGAAAAATGACTTAGTATTTTATGTCATAATTACATGTCAAATTGACAGATTAATGACATAAAGCAGATGAACAACTGTCAATTCAAATATCTTTGATTAAACTCAAATGACAGATTTAATATTTATATGCTTCTAATGTACAAATCCTCTATGAAAAACAAAAGTGTAAACTAGTGTATATATTTAAACAATAAGAAATAAAATGACGTTTATTTGTTGATGTCATAATTACATGTCACATTGACAGATTAATGACATAAAGCAGATGAAACAACTATTTTATACACAATAAATAATAAAATGACGTTCATTACTTGTTGTCATATTGACATTCCACACATGTCACAATGATTAAAAACCTGTCAAGTCTCATAAGGAGCAAAGTATGGATGTAACTTTACTTTAAAAATGTGTATATAAACAACAATAACTGCAACATTTGCAGAACATTTCACGTAATCAACCGACATTCAACTGCGTTATCACCGCTCTAAAACCAAAACAAATCACAACGAATACATCATTTCTAAATTTGTAGAGATGTCAACATGAGAGTTATTCACGAAGATCAAAGAAACCTCTCATCATATACTGTCTCAAGTTCTTCCTTTCTCTCTTCAATTGCATTCAAACGCACAAAATATTTATACAACTAATTCGTTTTTAATGTAATTACTTACAATTTCGAGCGTTCTATCTCCTCCACGATTCAAACCGCTCCACTCGTACAGAGCCTTCTTTGTTTTCCAACACCGATTTCTTTCTTTCCACTCTTTATCTCAGCTTCTATTCGCTTCTCTCTTCCGTTCGTTCCATATAAGCGTTTCTTCGCCGCAAACGCACGCTTTGCTCGTGCGTTCGATTTCTCAACGAATCTCGATGATTTATATATCGCATCACATCCGCTTCGTAACGAATTTCAACATTTACAATTACTAACTAGGCATTTTTTATTGTTTGTAATATTCCTCTGTTTATAAGTTCAGAAACCAATCACTATTCCATTTTGAGAGAAAAATGTATCATTGTCTAATTATTAATGTTAAAATTTCATTAATTTATTAGAAGAAAATTTTTTGAAACTATTACTAATCGAAATATATGCTATATTTCTTTAAAGAAAAGTATCTTAAAATCAATTTTAATCTATTGTTAAATTCTTGAACAAAGTTGGATAGAATTTCCTGTTAAAATTAATGATTTGCAAAATATACAAAAAAAACACGTTTTTGTATATTTTTTCTCGCGTTTATTACCATTTCAATTGGAAGATCGGGCAGATAGTTGGCAAGGCCAAAGTTTGTTCCTGTGCAAGCAAATTTATTATTATTCGTCATTGTTGAAATTAATTGCTTGAAAAAAATGGCAAAGAATGAATCGTTGCATAATAAGTATGCTACTTGCAACAATAATAAGTTCGATGTTGTGCATCTTCCTCCTATGGAAGAAAAACAATAACAACAACGTTCATCATTACCGTATAATGGCCATTGTTGCATTATTGCGGCTTGAAGTCATAAATATCGAAGGAAATAAGGAGGAAGGGAGCATAATTACATATAGAAACGAGCGCTTCGGAAGTTCGTGGTTTTGGGTCAACAGAGATACGATATCGTGTTGTTTTTTTTAGAAGCAATACAAAAGCAAACGAAAAATTCAATAATTTCAGTTTGATTTACTATTTAAGATCATTAGTTGCTTCATCTTAGAATGTTGTGTGTGAAATTAGCCTTAAATATTCACAAATAAAGCATGTTTCTGGTTTTAATTGATTGAAAATGAAAGCCTTGTTCATCTTTAAAAATAAGCAATGAAACTTACAATAAAATCAAATCGAAAGTTTTTCATGATTTCTCTAACATTAATTGAAAATTTCATCTCATTTTACTTTGTAGATGGAAGCTGTGATCATTTCAATCACAAATGGACAAATTTTTGTAATTGAATTTGCTTTAAAATCAAGTTTTTCATTAATTCAATCATTGAAATACGAAATTATCGTCAGTTTCAGATAATTGAAATAAATAATCACATGATTTTCAATTCCACTTAACCAGTTTTAATCGAATTACTAGAAATTCGTAATGTGATATCATTGAAGAAATATGCGTTCGTATGAATCAAGTATAGATATTAGGTCACAGTGTTTATCCAGTTACTTTCGAGGAATTACGAACAAAAGTGAAAGAAGTTAAGAATTTATTGATGTTTATCTTTAAAAAAGTTGTGTTTTCTAAGACAATTCGTTTGTTAAAGAAATTGATTAATATTATTGGAAAATTTTGTTGAAAAACTTTGATCAAAATTGTTAAAAAACTTTGATTCAATTTTTTGAAATATTTTGATTCAATTGTTTAAAAAAATTTGATTCAATTTTTCGAAAAACTTGGTTTAGTTTTTTGGTCAAATTTGGATTAATTTCTTGAACAAATTTTGATTACTTTTTTGAAAAATTTTGATTACAGTTTTTTGCATATTTTCTTACATGTTTGATTCGACAAAGATATTGTTACAACACGTATTAATCATTTCGTTTCAATTTCCTTATTTATTAAGAGATAATTGATCATTTCTGTCCAAGTTCATTCAAATATTGATCATAAAAATACAAGCAATTAGATTAATGCAATTCGTAAACTAACAAACAAGAGCATCACCGGGATTTCCCCAAGGTTTACGACTTTGTCCCACGTTTGACAAATGTTTATAACATTATTAATATGAAAAATATCAATTAGTTTTAAATATTGTCATATTTAAGTGATAGTTAACTTCTTGTTAAGTAACAAGTATATATTTACAAGCATTTATGGGAATACCCAGAAGGTTTAAAGTTCGCAAATCTCTCTGGGTTTTCCCAAAGATTTCAATGAAAAAATATAGAAATTAAGATTAACTTAAATGCAATAACAAAATTTAACTACAAAGTTAATAATTTCTGTCATTAATGAAGAACAAATAGTAAGACTGACTTCCCCATAAACGTTCAAATCTGAAAATCCAAGAAGTTTCATGGACTGCATACGAGCACGTACGTCTCGTGCCGTCGAAACGTCATATCCTTACGTATAAATAAATTCCACGTTTCGTTCGATCGTTTCGTTTTCTGTTGGAATTCCGTTTGGAAAGGATACGAAACGCCGTCGTAATTACAATTTCTTCTCTCGTGATGTTAACTCAAGAGAGGCCCCCCTCCCTCCTCCTCATCCATACATCCGTTCCTCCTTCTCCCTTCAACATACACTTCTATTTTCGTGCCCTTTTTTTCCCTTCTTCGACGTCACTTAACATCCAACAATAATCGATTCCTAACCGGGATCTCCTCCGAACGGAGATTACATAACAGTGACTCGCACTTCATCAATTATTTCGCTCGTTTCACCTCGCAAAAGAAAAGTGAGCGAATTCCGTAGCTTTGATTCAGTTGATCTCGTCGTCGCATTCCTTTTGCAGAACGATTCCCATTCACGAATATGCAGAAATACACACCTGATAAACAGTTCCGACTCGTGCGTTCGCATTACGCAACTAACCCAATTTGGCAATCAAATGCAATGCGCAAAGAAAAAACTTGATTATAATTTTTGTATTATAATTGTTCTATACATACTTTGTATAAAACACTAATAAATGGTGTAGGAATTCCTCAAGGTACGCTTCTTTACCCGACTCAATTAAAACAAATTGTCTCATCACCATGGAAACACGTAAACAAGTTGAATATATGTAAACATATTGTTTATAAACAAATAATGTATCATTAACTCCATGCAAATGATTAGAAAACCGTTTATATTCAAACCGTTCCACTTATTGAATGGATTTCAATCGCTAAACAAATGCAACGAATTCACACGTAAATTTACTTGAAAGCACGTAAACACTATTCGTTTTCGAATACAAAGAATTGCAAAGAAACCTAACGTTTTCTTCTATTTTGGCATCGAGAACCTTTCATTCCGCAGGTAAAAATATATACAGGAACTGGAGTTTTATTCAAATCGAATCTACACACAAATATTCTATTCTATTAAGAAAAAGTCGTCCAGGTAAAACTAGGAATTCCATACGTTATTGTGATCCTGCAACATTCTATTCAAAACCTTCACAACAAACAAATATTCACGAAGAAAAAACAAAGAGATTCTTCTAAATTTCTTCGAAATTTGCTAATTGGGGAATAAAAATTCTCGTCGAAAAAGCACACAAAAAAGACGCAGTTTGCATAATTTCTTATCCAATGTTTCCTTCGGATTAGATCCATTATGTGCATAACTTTGGTTCTCATGATTATTCATGACTAGCACGAAAAATTCTGCACCGCAAAAGCGTCTTACAATCAACATCCGCACTCGTGTCCACATCCTTTGGAAATTATTTACTTATGCAAAAAATAACTGTTTCTTAAGATTATTCATCAACTTTTGTTATTTAGCAATGAAAATTTCATTAATTCTGTTCTCTAAACTATTTATATAACTAATTATTTATACCATGAAGAAATTTTAAACATATTTTCTATAATCAATTTTTTAGAGATTTTTTTTCAAATTTTGGTTCAATAATACAAAATTTTATACTATTTTACCTGTAAATATTCGTAATACATATACAATTTCATAATTGCTAAAGAAAACGTTGATATTATCAGAAGAAACTACAGATTAATCGAATTGATTCTTGAGAAATGAAATTACTGAGCAGTTAACGTTTACAATGTATGTTGTAAATCGTACTTTTGAGAGGTTTTACTGCAGTTTTATATACAAAAAGTAAAATAAACAAAGTGAAATGAATTACATCTCAGCCATATCCTGGAAACTGGACTTAATTTCGAAATAGCAAACATTGAGTGCAGTAAAATTAGTTCCAGTTTTGCATCGATAAAGTGAGACTAGGTCAGAATCCTTCCATTTCACTTTATTTACATCGAATTATTGCATATTACCATAATCTTATTAACAACAAATCTGTTTTACAAATTTGTTTTGCTGATTTGTTTAAAAGTAAATAAACTGAATTGATTGAAATTTTACTATTGAGAGTCAATTTGTGTTGAATTTCAATAAGGAATTGTAAATACTAATAAAAGTATTTAAACTCTAATTGCAAGTTGTAAATGAATCGTTATTACAACTATTCTGTATCCTAAATCTGTGCCATATTTCATCGACTAAGAATGAAGAGGATCGTTAAAAGAACCGTTCGGAAATAACACTTTGGGATTCGGTTCCAAGACTGAGGAGAAAGGAAATACAAGAAATAGTTTAGTGACACACTTTGTGGACATAAACTTACACAAAAAACATGGGATAAAGATCATTGAATCAACGTATTGTTTAAAGATTGGTGCAACAACAAACGAGATTCTCGAGGCGAATTCCTTGTAAATAACACGATTTTCGATGACTTTCTCTTAGATTGTTTGCTTTTATTAGAACATGTGCATCGTGTTTGCTTTAGAAAGAAAATAAATAAGTAAAATATAAATACGAAAAGAGAAAATATGTTTACGTTTGCGTTCTGTGACTTTGTTACAGAAGATTATAATGGAAATTGCGGTATTTTCATCGTCGCCCGAGGTTACAAAGCATTCCCATTTCTTCTTTTTTTGCTCTCCTGAATGTGTATAACCATGTTACACTATTAATTTACGTATACCGTTAACTTTGAGATGGAAATACCCGATTTTTGTTCCATATTCACACACTGCGTTTTGCTACTTATTTGTACGCAAATTTGTCTTTTAATTTTCTAACAACTAATTGAAATATTCATGAAATTCATTAACATTAAGTTAAATTAACTGATTCAATTGTAATTTAATGGTATAAATGAAATATCGAAATCCTTTATTAAAAAGAATACAAGTAAATCAAAACACGAAAGTTTTATGGAATTTCTTTTGAGTGAAATAAAAAGGAGGATAACAAAAATGGATTGAATTTGTGTATGTAAATTTGGTATTTATTGATATACGTTTAGTTTCATTCAAGAATTGTTGTTAATTATTGAGATTTTCATTAAAGAATTCATGTGATTTTCATTTAAACATTGATTTGATTGTTTAGAATTAATTGGTTTTCTTCAAAGAATATTTGTAATTAGTTAGATTTTATTGATGAAATGTTGCATTTTTATTAGAAAAATCATGTAATTATATAGATTTCATTGATTTACATCGATAATTCTTGTAATTAATTAGATTTTCATTGAAGAAATCATATAAAAGTATATAGATTTCATTGATTTTTATTAAATTTTATTGTTTAACATTCATTAGTTTTCTTGAAATATTTGTAATTATTTATAGATTTTCATTAAAGAAATCATGTAATTACATAGATTTCATCGATTTTCATTCAAACATCGTTTTAATCATTTAGAATTCATTGGTTTTCTTGAAAGAATATTTGTAATTATTTAGATTTTCATTGGTTTTCTTGGTTTATTCCATTAGTTTTCTTTAGAATTTTGTCTGTTAAATCGATATTAGATAAATTTGTAACTAAAAAGCAATACAATTGTGTGCACAAATCTATTGCAATTCTCACATAATTAACAAATTGTTGATAATTCTTCTCATCAAAGATTTTCATTGACTTTTGCATTTCTTTTCATTGTTAAATTGGTGTCTACTTCTTTGATTGATAGTTGAAGAATTTGTAACTGGTTTTCATTCTAATTTGATGCATATTAATTGTAATTTATTGTTATAGAAAGATGAGTGAGTTTGTTTGATTTGAAAGGATGCTTCAATGAAGAGGTAACCGACAAAAAAAATAAAGGTTGATGCTGGAATTGAGCAAGTTGACCGTCGATATTTGAAGAATTTAATAAAAAAAAAAGAATAACAGGTTTTCGCCGAGAGAGAATGATGTCAAGCAGCAGCAGCAGCAAGAAGTAAGCAGGCAAGCAAAGAGCGAAGCAACGGCAGACGCGTTTTTCTCGGTATCGCTTTGCAAACGGCATTGAGAGTGGAGGAGAGAAACAGTGCAAAAATATCCTCGAATTCCGAATTCGGAACAGGAAGGAAGAGAAGAGAGACCTACTTGCGATTCCAGTCGAAGCATTGTTACGACAGCAATAACAGAAGATGATTGAAGATGTTATTTTTAGTTACGCATTGGAATATTAAGAGTAAACAGATTAAGAAGAGGTTGTTAACTTGCGTTTTGAATAGTTTAGCATATTTAACAATTCAAGAAGACGTTATCTTGGATTTCAAAGATATTTGATAACATTGCACAACAACTAAAGAAGTTGTATTTAGATGAAGTTCTTGGTTTCACTATTTTGTATATGAAACATTGCTTTAAAGTTGTCTTCTGTAACAAGATGAAGATGAAAATGTTGTTTTTAACAATAAGTAATTGAAGAAGACGTTGTTATCTTGAATTTCAAAGATATTTACAACATTGCACAACAACTAAAGAAGTTGTGTTGAGATGAAGTTCTTAGTTTTACTATTTTGCATATGAAACATTGCTTTAAAATTATCTACTGTAACAAGATGAAAATGTTGTTTTTAACAATAAGCAATTGAAGAAGACGTTGTTATTTTGGATTTCAAAGATATTTGATAACATTGCACAACAACTAAAGAAGTTGTATTTAGATGAAGTTCTTGGTTTCACTATTTTGTATATGAAACATTGCTTTAAAGTTATCTACTGTAACAAGATGAAGATCAAAATGTTGTTTTTAACAATAAGAAATTGAAGAAGACGTTGTTATCTTGAATTTCAAAGATATTTATAACATTGCACAACAACTAAAGAAGTTGTATTTAGATGAGGTTCTTGGTTTCACTATTTTGTATATGAAACATTGCTTTAAAGTTGTCTGCTCTAACAAGATGAAGATGAAAATGTTATTTTAAGAATAAGTAATTGAAGAAGACGTTATCTTGGATTTCAAAGATATTTGATAACATTGCACAACAACTAAAGAAGTTGTGTTGAGATGAAGTTCTTGGTTTCACTATTTTGTATATGAAACATTGCTTTAAAGTTGTCTTCTGTAACTAGATGAAGATGAAAATGTTATTTTAACAATAAGTAATTGAAGAAGACGTTATTTTGGATTTCAAAGATATTTATAACATTGCACAACAACTAAAGAAGTTGTATGTAGATGAAGTTCTTAGTTTTACTATTTTGTATGTGAAACATTGCTTTAAAGTTGTCTTCTGTAACAAGATGAAGATGAAAATGTTGTTTTTAACAATAAGTAGTTGAAGAAGACGTTGTTATCTTGGATTTTAAAGATATTTATAACATTGCACAACAATTAAAGAAGTTGTATTTAGATGAAGTTCTTGGTTTCACTATTTTGCATATTAAACATTGCTTTAAAGTTGTCTATTATAACAAGATAAAAATGTTGTTTTTAACAGTAACCAATTGAAGAAGACGTTATTTTGACTTTAAAAGACATGGATTTATAACATGAAGTAAAGTTCTTAATAACACTAATTGAAGAAAACGTTAAATCTAAGTGATATCGATTGTTTAACAACTAAAGAAATTGAATAATAATAGCAATTTTAATAAGAAGTTGTTTTACTTTCATTGTATAAGTAACATTACATTAAAGATGAGTAATAGTAACAGTAATTAGTTGAAGAAGATCTTACTGTTCTTGCATTTACTATTGTATCTTTATGCAAATGATGAAGAAGTTGTGTAATACTAAAAGTATATGAAGATGAGCTTTTTGGTAATCAATAACTGTTTACTAATTCATATTTAAGTTGCAGACCTTGAGTACTACTAAAGAGTTATTGGTTTTTCAGTACACGAAGAAGTTTCCGTCATTTCGTTGTAAAACTTACATGACTTCCATACTCGTGGTTTCCGTTGGTCTCGTTCATGAGACTGTTGATGTCGTTGTTGTTCTTCACGCAGTTGGGGGACAGAGAGTTGGTGCTCGGCGTCGGAGTCACGGTCGGACTCTTCTTCACCGTCGAGGAAGCATCCTTCTTCTCGGTTTTGTTCGGAGAGATCCTCGCAGGGAAACTCAACGTCTTCGTCCACATCGCCAAACTGCGAACCATGATCGCGGATGGTGACGATATCCAGATGCGATGGAAGATCACGTGAAAATTCTTCGATGCACAGCAAAATATCCACGGGCGAAGAAGTGGTACACTTGTTGGCGTTCTCGAGGATGATGAAACGCGACGGTTCAGACTTGCTCAGACGGTATTCAAGTGCGGACTGACCATTCTACGGATCCGAGGACTCCCCCATTCAGCTGCGTGAGTTGTGTGTGCGAGTTCCGAATCCCCTCCACCTCTGTGGAACGAAGAACAGCTGTTGGGGTCTGCTCCAAGAAGAGGAGAGTTGAACTGAGAGGAGGAGAACGGAAATTGGAGAAGAAAGACAGAGAAAGATCGATGGCTGAGGACGTGTAAACATGCAGCGCGCATCCTGCATCTAGATGGAAACAACCGTATTGTCCTTCTTCCTCGGGGAAGTGTACCATCGTCAAAACCTCATTACCCGAAACCACGATAAACATTCATGTTTTTCCGGACCTAAAATTGCGGACTAGATAAACACCAGCGTTTTGCAGACGAGATTTCCAATAAAAAGAGGGCTAAACGAAAACAAAATGGATAGAAAGTCTTCAAAACTTATCGTAACTCATTACTTCATCATATTCTAACGTCTTGTTTACCTTCATTATAACAATATTACGTCAAGTAAACAACAATCAATAGAAAATGATCAATTTTCTTACTTTCATTATTTCTTAAAATTTCCAATTGTTCATTTCATTTACATTCTTTGCAACATTATTAACATTAACTATACTAAAATAATCAAAGAAATTCGATTGATTTATTTCATTGTTTGATAAATTACAAATGTAATACAAAAAATTAGTAAATTGTTTTATTCAAAAATTCAATTTAAAATTGTTATAATTTGTAATATTGTTACGTTTTCTAAACAAATCTACTTATTTTCCATTCCTAGTAACATTATTACCATAAATTTACTAAATTATTGGAAGAAAATTGATTGAATTACTTCATTGTGTGATAAATTACAAACAAATCAATAAAAATCTCATATAAAAATTGTTAAATTTCAAGAAAATATCGTTTAATTTGAAATTATTAGTACTTTTTGCATCATTTATAACATTATTACGTTTTCTAAACAATTCTGTATTAGATTTGATTACTTTTATTTCATTTTACAGTAGATTTAATAAGTAATATAGTTTGAAAATGAGAAGAAAATTCGATAAAATGTAAGGAATTTCATATTGTTTTTACTTGTATTTACCTTAACTTCACTAATTTCTTATTACCTTAACTTTAATTTATAATTTGATTTTATTGATTTATTTTATCGTTTGTTAAAGTTGAAATAACGCAATGAAAATGTGAGATTTGAATGAAATTTCTATTAATTTGAAATTGTTCATACAATTTGCATTTTTTGTAGCTTTATTGCATTTTCCAAGGTAAATAAATGTATTAACAAAGTGTTTAACATTATTACATAAATTTCACTTTATAAAAACGTAAAATTTGTTATAAAAAGTGTATGAAATATCATTCAAATTGAATGAAATTTCCATTAATTTCAAATTGTTCATACAATTTGCATTCTTTGTAACTTTATTGCATTTTCCAAGCTAAATCAATGTATTAACAGAGTGTTTAACATTATTACATAAACTTCACTTTATAAAAACGTAAAATTTGTGATAAAAAGTGTATGAAATATATGAAATACCATTCAAATTGAATGAAATTTTAATTACTTTCAATTTGTTCATACAATTTGCATTCTTTGTAACTTTATTGCATTTGCCAAGCTAAATCAATGTATTAACAAAGTTTTTAACATTATTATATAAGTTACACTTTATAAAAACGTAAAATTTGTTATAAAAAGTGTATGAAATGTATGAAATATCATTAAAATTGAATGCAATTTCCATTAATTTTAAATTGTTCATACAATTTGCATTCTTTGTAACTTTATTGCATTTTCCAAGCTAAATCAAAGTATTAACAGAGTGTTTAACATTATTACATAAATTTCACGTCAATTTATAAGAAAAAATGCATAAAATTGATGAAATATCATAAAAATTGATGAAATTATCTTCTAATTCTTAATATAACAATCATTTTTAGTAAAATTAAGTTAATTTTTCCTAAAATAATACTGAAAAAGTGTTTTGATTCATTGCAAATCTTTCATTATTTCCTCAAAGAAAATAGTTTATTTGTGTTTTTCTTCTCATTTATTACTTATTCATCATCTATATACTAAATAAAGAATACTTGATTTACGAGTATACAATAACAATGATGAAAGTTGTAAAATAACAAATCCGTTTCTTGTTTATTGAAACGCAAAAGAGTACATAAAAACAGATCGTAAAATTTGGAAACCCAAAGAAAAGCTGTGTACTAACGCATTTATTACTTGCTACCTGCACTAAGGGATAATACTCCACCTACTTCAAGGGTTCTTCAAAATGTTCAAGACGAATTCCACGAAACGAAAACAGATTTGCATGCATATTTTTACTTGAATTTAAAGGATTGCACTTTAAATTCAAGTAAGAATTTGATTTATGGGTGATATTTATCATTTTTTTATAAGTAAATATACTAAAAGTTTATGTTTATATTCTAATCCTTTGATATTTCTCCATTTTATTACAATTATTTTATTGTTGTAATTGCAATAAACGTTATAATTATTAAAGAGACTAAAATCTGTAAATAAGTAAGAAAATTTGAAACATTCCATTCATTAACATCGATAATATTGATGAAAACTGAAGATGTTCCAAACAAGATCTGTGGATATTAACAAAGTCGTTTTCATTCAAGAACAGAGGAGAACTGGATGTTGTTGTGCGAACAAGCAGAGACTTGCGTAAAACAGGAAATCTCGAAGGATCAGCGAAGCCGTTCTATTTCGATCGGGTTAACACTGCTACGAATGAGAGGCAAAGCCATAAAATGATTGAGTGTCTTAAAACACTTTTATCTCTCGAAATACAAGTTAATTACGCAATCAAAGTGGATGGAATGATAGACACGGTGAAGATTGGAGTCTTACAAAAAGTTAAGCAACGTGCGTAGAGGAAATCAAGTGGATTGATAGTTTACAGAAAGTTGAGCAATTTTTGAAGAGGAATTCACTTGGTTTAGTGAATTGAACGATGGACGTAATAATAGATTTCAAGAAGTTAAGCAATGTTCTTAGAGGAATTAACGTGGATTGATGCATTCTTCACCAAATTATTGGTACTGTTTACTGATTTGCTCAGTAAATTACTGATAATTTATCGGTTTAACGAATGTTATTGCTTATTGCAATTTTAAACTTATAATTTAGAATTCCAAATACCATATTTTTACACAAGAAAAATGAATAATTTATGTCTATAAATAAATATAGAAAATATTACAAGTTTTCTTTCAATTCTATACATTCTTTTCATTTACTTTCCATGAACTTTCTTCCATTGATTTCAAAAGAGAAATACTTAACACAATGATTTACAACTGAGAATTCGTTCGTTTTAATCAATATGGAAAATCTCGTTTCAATTGGAATTGAAATGAACTGAATTATCAACGGTTGATCACAGAAATTCAATGGAAATTATGTAAATACAAAAGTATATAATAACTAGATTGATTGTTTACACAATCGTCCTTCAATTACCAATCTATTTATAACTTTGCACTTCGTTCAAGTCGAGAAATTAAAACAAATTGTTATTAATATTGAGAGAAAAAACATATTTTCAAGTTTATATAATTACCTTTTACAGCAATTAGGGAAAATGTAGGTGAAAACATGTAGTTTAAAGTCCATTTTACACGAGAGTTATTATTTGTGTTTTGTTTGAGTTTTTATTCAATTTAATTTACAATTGTTAGTTTTTGTGGTGTTTATGTAAACTTTCTGTTATATTCTGATGGAAATTCAAAATTTTGATTCATAATTTTATGTATTTACTTAATTTTCTGTATCTATTTCATATTTTATAATTAATTTGATTTGGAACTTTTGAATTGTTGTAAAATTGAGATAAATTGAAGCTATTTTTGATTCAAATATTGAAAATATATCGCTTAATGTTGCATAATGTTGTTAATTACTTTACAATTTATGCTATTTTAAATGAAAAGTGATAATTTTATTACATAATTTTGCTTTTAGAATTGAATTTTTCTTAGTTTTTATATAAACTTTCGATAATTAATGATACACAATTCATAACTTTGTTAATTGCTTTACAATTTACATTCGCTTTCAAATTTAAGTTAAGAACAGAATTTTTTGTTATATTTTTATAAGTTTATGCAATTTTCAATGAAAAGTGACAATTTTATTGCATAATTTGCCTTAATTTTGCTTTCATATTAGAATTTTTGTTCAGTTTTTATATAAACTTTTCAATTTACATTTGCTTGTAAGTTAAGAATGTTTTGTTATATTTTTCTAAGTTTATGCTATTTTGAATTAAAAGCGACAATATGAATACATTATATTTGCTTTTAAACTAACAAAAATTCTGTTTTTACTTCGAAATTCGTTTCATGTAAAGTTGTTGAGTATTTTCAAGACTTTTAAATGTATCCCTTTAATTCCTATTCTACCTTTTTTTTTTCCACATTTGTTGGACCGTAAACCCAATTTAAAGGGACAGATAAGGAGTGAAAAACGAATGAAAAAAAAACACCTAGTAAAAGTATGAAAAGGTATCAGCTGTTCACCCCCGTGGCGTGACGGCAAGCTATATGGTTTTCATGTAGTAATGATTTTCACGTTCCCCCCCGTTGTAGTCCTTATGCAGGATCCGTTGAATATGCCTCCGTTAAATGATAAAACCTAACGATCCGAGAAAACCATGAATTTTTCATTAACCTTGTCCGGTCGGACAAGGGGACCTTTTTTCAACGTTCTCTCATAGATAATCCACTTAAAAGCATCCGAAGAATGCGTAATATGAAGTTATGAGAGTCGTTTAAGAGTCGTATAACGTTTGGGTGTTAACTGCAAGTGGATGTGGTTAATATGAAGGAAATTGCTGAATTCTTGAGGGTTTAATAATCCCTTAATTTAGCACCAATAATTTGTGAATTACTTAATTAAATTTGATCTAATTGTATTAAGAAATGAATAGTTAATAAAATAAAATGATAATTTCCAGAATTGAAAGAAAAAATAGTAAGATTTTCATTTGGAAAAGTGTAAAATTGTAAAACGTCTTCTAAAATTGAGTAGGCTTAGAAATATATGATACTATTAATTAAAACTGTTGAAATACTTGCAACTGAAAGTAACTCCACGTTAAACGAATGAAAAAACGTAAAATTAGGCGAAAATATGTATAAATTGCAACAGAATGAAGGAGTTCCACGTGGCAGTGTACTTTGTCCTAAATTCCTTGCAACACTCAATATTTTCAACTGAATTTATACATTTTCAAAACGCAAATTTTGTAACAAATACTGCACTTTCATTTATACAAATATGTGACACGAAACTCGTCTTCGCATTACATAAATTGTTGCTGTTTACAGCAAATATTTGTAAGTCAAATGAAATCGAAAAGCAACAGCAAATAATTGCTTTGTTTTTCGTTACGAAACCACAAAATTTATGTAATTTCAAAAGGATGTGTTATAAATTTTAGCACTGCATCGAACTTTCGTAACATTTGATTTGTTTTAACTGTGCAAAGCAAAAAAAAGATGTGAAAACTGCGTGAAACAATAACAAGAAAAGTAAATTGGTCGAACACATTTTGATGATTTCGCCGAAACGCGTTGCGAAATTGCATTTGTGCAACGCACGTCGGAAAATTGGGAGTGCGAAAAAATAAGAAAATAAACACGGAACGCGTTACGTGAATTAAACGTGTTCTTTTTTTTTGCTTTCGTTCCACTTTGTTTTTGCAATTAAAACGGAGTACTTTTGCATGTCTTTATTTCTGATAAATTTTAAGTTTTTTGCAAAAGAAACGACTGTAATTATACTTTTTCTGGTAATCGAATTACAAAATGCAAATTGCAACATAAGCTTGAATCAAATGTATCAAACAATTCGCTGTGATTCAATTGATCACGTTTGCAGAATGTGCAGGAAGCAATCCACTCTTCTGCACTACAATTACTCAATAGAGATGGAGAATGTCCAATTCCATTCATCCCATTATGCCGACTATTACTGATTTATTTATTTTTGTATAAGGATGTTGCAGAAAGCGAAAGGAAATCTCAAATTGCACTTCCTTCTTTCTACTGGAAAATTGATTGTATTCAATGAAACCACTCGAACGCAAATTCAATTATAGAATAAAGTAGTATAGAATATTTGAATCCTTGAAGATACATCATTTCTATTTGAAACGCGTTTATCAACTTTGTTTTTGACGTACTTGTCAAAATTCCACTATATTATTTATCGCATAATTTAATTGACAGATTGACATAAGGTGACAGCTGTCATTTTACGACATTTTAAAAATTTATTATAGTAATCTGTCTTTAATTAATATAACAAAGTGTCTTCTGAAATTGAGTAGAAAAAATATGATTATTTTAATTAAATCTGTTGAAATACTTGCAACTGAACGTAACTCTACGTTAAACGAGTGATTGTTATTTGACTCAATGTTTTGACAGTTTGACCTAAGATGACAGCTGACATTAGGTTTAAATCAGTCAAAATTTAGTAGTTTTAAAACCATTGATGTAGAAGTATGGTTTCTCTATATACTATAAGTGTTTACTTTTATGTAATATTTAGGAAAAATTATATTGAAAAACGATACTTTTCAAATCTTCGTACCTCTCAAACTGTTGCAGTGTTTCCATCTAAACAATGTGATATACCAATTGAAATGAGTAAATTGAATATAATTGAATGATTTGACAGCTTGACGTAATGTGACAGCTGTCATTTCGCGTCTTCATTTATGATTGAGTAGGTTGGAGATACTCCAATTGTATGCCTATTGTATTAATTATTGTTGATGTAATGATTAGAAACACTTGATTATATTAATTAAAACTATTCAAATATTTGCTACAAAATGTGGAGAAATTGTACTGTGATTCAATTATTTAATACACTAATGTTTCGATAGTTTGACGTAATATGACAGCTGTCATTTAGAATTTAATAGGCTGACTTATAAGAATGTAAGACTAATTTCAAATTTACTGTATTTTTATAACTTTCCTATAATTTTGAAGAAAATTTATATTGAAAAACGATTTCACTTTTCAAATCTTCGTAACAGAAACTGTTGCAATATTTCCATCCAAACAAACAGATATCTTTGAAAATGAGTAATTAAAATTCAAGTGAATGTTATGATAGTTTGACGTAAGATGACAGCTGTCATTTAAAATTGTATAGGCTGATATACAAGAATGTAAGATTAATTTACTGTATTTGTTAACTTTTCTCTAATTTTTAAGAAAATTTATATTGAAAAACGATTTCACTTTTCAAATCTTCGTAACAGAAACTGTTGCAATGTTTCCATTCAAACAAACAGATATCATTGAAAATTAGTAATTCAAATGAAAGTGAATGTTTTGACAGTTGACGTAAGCTGTCATTTCGCGACTTATTTAAAATGGAGTAGGCTGAAAAACTGTCAATTAAAATATTACAGGTTATGAATCTCACTTTCAATTTACTGTATTTGTTAACGTTTATGTAACGTTTAGGAAATTATGATTATATCAACTAAAACATTATTTTCGCATAATTGAAATAAGTAGAGGTTGAAAATCGTTGCAATGTTTCCATATAAACGTGGTGGTATAAAACGAGTAATCGTAATGCGACTCAATCTTTTGACAGTTTGACGTAAGGTGACAGCTGTCATTTCACGATTTGTGATTTGAAAATCGTTGACATAAACGTGCGTAAGACCGATTTACTATAATTGTTGACTTTTACGTAATATTTAAGAAAATTCAATACTTTTGAAACCTTTATAACAGAAAGTATTGCAATGTTTCCATATAAACGTGGTGGTATAAACTAAATCGAGTAATCGTAATGCGACTCAATCTTTTGACAGTTTGACGTAAGGTGACAGATGTCATTTCGTGTCCTATTAAATATTGAATAGTTTGAAAACCACTGATTTAGGAAGAAGTATGTCAGACTAATTTCCAATTTAGTGCATTTGTTAACTTTTATGTAATGTTTATGAAAATTTATATTGAAAATGATGCTTTTCAAACCTTCATTATTGACCTACTTCCGTTTAATTAATTTAAAATATGGGCTTATTAAACTTCATAACAGAATCAGTTGCAATGTTTCCATACAAACGTAGAGGTTTTGACAGTTTGACGTAAGGTGACAGATGTCATTTCGTGACCTATTAAAAATTGAGTAGATTGAAAACCACTGATGTAGGTAGAAGTATGTAAGACTAATTTTCAATTTAGTGTGTTTGTTAACTTTTGTGTAATGTTTATGAAAATTTATACTGAAAATGATACTTTTCTAACCTTCATTATTGACCTACTTTCGTTTAATTAGAAATATGGGCTTATTAAACTTCATAACAGAATCAGTTTCAATGTTTTAATACAAACGTAGAGTTTTTGACAGTTTGACGTAAGGTGACAGATGTCATTTCGTGACCTATTAAAAATTGAGTAGATTGAAAACCACTGACGTAGGTAGAAGTATGTAAGACTGATTCTCAATTTATTGTGTTTGTTAACTTTTATGTAATTTTTAGGAAAATTTATATAGAAAATGATGCTTTTCAAACCTTCATAATTGACCTACTTTCGTTCAATTAATTACAAATATGAACCTTCATAACAGGATCAGTTGCAATGTTTCCCAACAAACGCAGAGGTTAATATTATGACAGTTTGACGTAAGGTGACAGCTGTCATTTGTGATTTGAAAATCGTTGACATAAACGCATGTAAGACCGATTTACTTTAATTGCTGACTTTTACGTAATATTTTTGAAAATTCGATACTTTTGAAGCAGAAACTGTTGCAATGTTTCCAACTAAACGTTGTCGTATCAAGTGAAACGAGATTTACAGCATGAGCGGAGAAGCAAATTACTGTTATCGAAGCACGCCATTTGTTGTTACTTCTTTCACCTTCTTCTTCGTTTTTGTTGTTTTTTGCGTTCCAATTACGTCGCAAAAGTTGGTAATTGCTTTGGAAAATCTGGTCAACCTCTTCGATTTCGTACGAAGCAAAACACAAACAAAAAAACACGTCTGTTTCAAGGAATAATTCTTCATAATTACACTAGTTTGTGAAGGTTTTTTTACAATTATTAATTGGAGCAATGGAAAATATAATAACGAAGCAACAAAAGAAAAAGAAAATATAACTTAATTAAGTTAATAGTTCTTAAAACGTTAAGTAAATTATATATTTTCCGTTTAAGTAAACTATTCTTAAAATTAACCGCATTTAATCAAGTTACAAAAAAGGAATGTTGGAATTGAAAATACCAAATTAACAGATCGTTAATTAACAATTAATGTAAACAACATGTTAAATATAACAATTAATTAAATCTTAGAAAAATGATATATTTTTTTTTCTATTTAGACTTATTTTTGAACATAATTAATGCTAAGAAAGAGTTTACAGAATCAATTATATAATGGTATTCTACCTGATCTTCAGGCTTCACGTAACCACGGGGAAAACAAGATCCAACAAGTTGGCGCGGCTTGTGCAGACGCGTCCGAAACACAAAGAAGTCGAGGTCCGTTAAAAGTCTATTTTTTATGCAGCAAAGGCACGATTCCCTCCGGAATCGATTCTCTCCAAACTTACGACGTGCCGAAGAAGCGAAAGAAAGAATACAGGAAGACAATGATAATAAGCAGTTTGTGAGACAAATAAATGATATGCATTAGGACTTGAAAGTGCGACGAGTCAATTTGCAATACTTTCATGTTGAATCGTATTGGAAATGCAGCAGTGTTTCGCGTAGTGCTGCTTCGATTAGTCCGGATTGATTGTATAGTGAATAATTCACGATAAATTAAGTTTTAATTCATCATAATTTAATACTCAATATTACTATTATTCAACGTTATTTCCCAAGTTTCTTTTAGTTCTATTATACATTTAGTACGGTTTCAAACAGTCCGGAATATTGGCACTATACAAAGTATTAAATAAAGTCGAAAAAGTGTATGAATTAAACTTTTATATGTTTAAATTAAAGATTAATTAATTAACAAAAACCAAATTAATTTCAAGTAAAAGAATTTAAGAAAACTGCAAGAATTTGATGAAATTAATAAAATTCGAATGGAATGTTGTGTAATTGAAACTCTTATTAACTATTTAACTTGCAATTATTACGTTTTATTTTTCTTCTCTTGAATGAAACCAATTATTGACGAAACTTTTCGCTTTCGTTTCATTTTTCCTGGCTCGTTCACTTGCGCTCGTTCTTTTATTGGCTTCGAAACGAACGTGAATTGGCGTGAGTAAGAAAGAGATGACGATGATGATGAAAACAAGAGAATTGCAGAGGAACGAGCGAAGCCTTTTAAGAGTGCGAACTCTCGTACACATGTTTCACTAATTAAAAAATGTATTTTCTCACAATTGCACACGGCTTGCTTTTAGAATTAATTGCAGCCTTGCATTTCTCATCGAAACCTCTGCCAGTTCATCGTCGTTTTTGTCTTGTTGCATTTTTTTTCCATAAATTCATGATATTTTTTGCTTGAAAGTTTATGTTTTAAGAGTGCGAATGTTTTCAAACTTACATGTGTTTAGTTTATAAATTAATGTGTTCGAACAAGAAATTTATGAAATTATTGTCGGTTTACAAAACTTGTGAAATGTTCATGAAAAACTTCACAATTTTGTGTAATTCATTTAAAAATTTATGAAAATATTGTCGATTTTCTCAAAAGTAACACATTTTCATGATCATCTTTAGTATTATGTGTATTTTATCAAGAAATTAATGAAATTATTATCGATTTACAAAACGTGTGAATTATTATTGAAAAACTTCACAATTTTGTGTACTTTATCTGGAAATTAATGAAATTATTGTCGATTTCTTAAATGTACGAAATATTAACGAAAATCTTATAAATTATATGTAATTAGTTGATATATTTATGAAAATATCGTCGTCTTTTCAAATGCAAGAAATTTTCATGAAAATATTCAAAATTTTGTGTATTTTATCAAGAAATTAATGAAAATATTGTCGATTTTCTCAAAGAGTAACACATTTTCATTATCATCTTTAAAATTATGTGTACTTTAACAAAAAATTAATGAAATTATTGTCAATTTTCTCAAAAGCAACAAATTTTCATTATCATCTTTAATATTATGTGTACTTTATCAAAAAAATAATGAAATTATTGTCGATTTCTTAAATGCACGAAATATTAACGAAAATCTTAAAAATTATATGTAATTAATTGATAAATTTATGAAAATATCGTCCTCTTTTCAAATTCAAGAAATTTTCATGAAAATATTCAAAATTTTGTGTATCTTATCAAGAAATGAATGGAAATATTGTCGAGTTTCTCAAAAGCAACAAATTTTCATTATCATCTTTAAAATTATGTGTATTTTATCAAGAAATTAATGAAATTACTGTCGATTTCTTAAATGCAAGAAATAATAACTAAAATCTTAAAAATTCTGTGTAATTAGCTGATAAATTTATGAAAATATCATCGTATTTTCAAATGCATGAAATTTTCATGAAAATATTCAATATTTTGTGTATTTTATTAAGAAATTAATGGAAATATTGTCGATTTTCTCAAAAGCAACACATTTTCATGATCATCTTTAAAATTATGTGTACTTTATCAAGAAATTAATGGAATTATTGTCAATTTCTTAAATGCACGAAATATTAACTAAAATCTTAAAAATTATGTGTAATTAATTGATAAATTTATGAAAATATCATCGTATTTTCAAATGCATGAAATTTTCATGAAAATATTCAAAATTTTGTGTATTTTATTAAGAAATTAATGGAAATATTGTCGATTTTCTCAAAAGCAACAAATTTTCATGATCATCTTTAAAATTATGTGTATTTTATCAAGAAATTATTGAAATTATTGTCGATTTCTTAAATGCACGAAATATTAACGAAAATCATAAAAATTATGTAATTAACTGATAAATTTATGAAAATATCGTCCTCTTTAAATGCATCAAATTTTCATGAAAATATTCAAAATTTTGTGTATTTTATTAAGAAATTAAAGGAAATATTGTCGATTTTCTCAACAGCAACAAATTTTCATGAATATCTTTAAAATTATGTGTACTTTATCAAAAAAATAATGAAATTATTGTCGATTTCTTAAATGCACGAAATATTAACGAAAATCATAAAAATTATATGCAATTAACTGATAAATTTATGAAAATATCATCGTCTTTTCAAATGCAAGAATTTTTCATGAAAATGTTCAGAATTTTGTGTATTTTATCAAGAAATTAATGGAAATATTGTCGATTTTCTTAAAAACAATACATTTGTAAGTATATTTAAAAAAAATATAAGTAGTTAAACAATGAATTAAAGAAACTATTGTTAATTTTCTCAATGGTAACACATTTTAATGAAAATGTTCATAATTATGTTTATTTTATCAAGAAATTAATGAAAATACTGTTCATTTGTTAAAAGCAGGAAATATTTATAAAAAACTTAAAAATTAAGTGTACTTAATTGATAAATTTATGAAAATATTATCAACTTTCTTAACAGCAACAAATTTTCATGATCATCATTAAAATTGTTTATATTTAATCAAGAAATCAATGAAAATACTCTCCATTTGTTAAAAGCAGGAAATATTAATGAAAAACTGAAAATTTAAGTGTACTTAATTCATAAATTAATGAAAATATTATGGCAACAAATTTTCATGAACATCTTTCAAAATTACTTATGAAAATTTGAACTTTTTTCAATCAAATAATTGCAGAAATATATATATATTACAATTATTCTTTTTAAATTCCCATAAATATTTCACTGTACTTAAAAGAAAATATCTAATTTTCGAATTACAAGAAAAAATGGATCAGAAATTCAAATTTTGATACCGTTTTCACATCAAGAATTCACAATTCTTTTGCAAGAGAATTATGTAATCAGGTCTACGATTAAGTTTTAACAGTAAAAACGATTCGGTTTCGATAAAATATACACAATGGAGAATGCAAATCTCACAAAGTATCTATTTGCATTTAAATATGTGCAGAATTATGCAAAGAGGTTAACCATTTCCGAATGATTAGCAATTATTATCACTACATTTTGCAACAATCACTACAATCTTGCAAGGAATGAATAAACGTTCTATTAACGCCGTTCGAACTACCTCTAATTCAACAGTTATGTAACACGTTCGTGTATTTGCTAAATCGCATTTTGTAATTAGTTCATTCGTTTTCATTTCAATTGATTAGTGATTCGTTTACAAACGTAATTGATGGTTGCAGTTACGTTTAATTATTGAGAATTATAACATTGTTTAATGCTTTATTTAGAAGAGCAAATACTTTGCAATTTTAGTTGAAAAATATTTTGTAAATTTTCTTAATTAACTCGAAACATGCAAACTTTTTATGTATTTTGTGATTATGCATTAAGTGTTCTTCATATTAGGCATATTTAGATATAATAATTGTTAAGTAATATATAAAAATAAGTCTACTATGTTTTTTTTTGTGTAAATTTCTGATTAACTACCAAAATATTTTGTTTTTTCTCTATAAGAAATGCACTTCACTATCAAACTTCTCATATAATTATACAATGATAATTAATAAGTAAGATACGTATAGAAAAGATTTCTTCATTCTATAAGCGTTTTAGGAGTGTTTACTTTCTTTCGAAGTGGGCACAAACAAAGACAAGGCTGTTAGTTCCACCACTTTGTGCAGAATCCGTATAGAGTGGAAGTTGTTTTGGGTCTTTGGGTTAATATCAAACGGAGGTCGTGGAATTGCCGACGGCGAGGTCGTCGAGGACGAAACTTTCGGCGGATGAAAAGAAGTGGAAACCGCCGAGAGAGGCAGCTAAAAGATAAAATGAACGAAACTCGAGAGTGTTTTCGTGAAGCAAAACCGAAAAGGAAGAACTGGGACACTCGTCCCACCTGCAAGTCTCCAAAACTCGCTCAAAGCTCCGTCGATATGTAATTATCAAACAATTTAATGAGCGCGTTCTAATTAGATAAAACTTTTTCTCGTTTGACAGTTCATAAGTGGAGAACGGTGGAGAACACGAATCTGGAAGTAGGTTCGTTGGAAAGGTTATAGATTTGTCTTTAATTTGCATATTGGGTGATCTAATTGGCTTTGGTAATTTTCGAGTAATTGAATAAAACGTGGAGACGTGAAAAAACATGAAAAAATCTTACTCGTTAATTTTCAAGTAACTTCTCAAGTACTTGGAAATTGTCAAATAGAAGTAGGTTCATTAGAAAGGCTATAGTTTTGTCTTTAATTTGATTATTAAATGATGTAATTGGCTTTTGTAATTATTGAGTAATTAAATAAAACGTGAAGACATGAAAAAACACGAAAATTTGTTCTAACGTAAAAATGTTAAAAATTCTTACTCGATATTTTCCAAGTAACTTCTCAAGTACTTGGAAATTATCATCTGGAAGTAGGTTCATTGGAAAGGCTACAATTTTTCTTTAATTTGCATATTAAATGATGTAATTAACTTTTGTAATTGCCGAGTAATTAAATAAAACGTGAAGACATGAAAAAACAGGAAAAATTCTTACTCGATATTTTTCAAGTAACTTCTTAAGTACTTGGAAATTATCATCTGGAAGTAGGTTCATTGGAAAGGCTACAGTTTTGTCTTTAATTTGCATATTAAATGATGTAATTAGCTTTTGTAATTATTGAGTAATTAAATAAAATGTGAAGACATGAAAAAACACGAAAATTTGTACTATCGAAAAAATGTGAAAAATTGTTACACGATATTTTCCAAGTAACTTCTCAAGTACTTGGAAATTATCATCTGGGAGTAGGTTCATTAGAGAGTCTATAATTTTGTCTTTAATTTGCATATTAAATGATGTAATTGGTTTTTGTCATTATCGAGTAATTAAATAAAACGTGAAGACATGAAAAAAACATGAAAAATTTTTACTTGATATTTTTCAAGTAACTTCTCAAGTACTTGGAAATAATCATCTGGAAATAAGTTCATTAGAAAGGCTATAGTTTTGTCTTTAATTTGCATATTAAATGACTTAATTGGCTTTTGTAATTATCGAGTAATTAAATAAAACGTGGAGACATGAAAAAAACACGAAAATTTGCACTATCGAAAAATTCTTACACGATGTTTTCCAAGTAACTTCGCAAGTACTTGGAAATTATCCACATGTAGGTAGTATCAGTTTCATAACTTGTTTCCAAGTACTTGAAATTGTTTGTCCAAGAAAACAGTAATCATTATTCCGTGTGTGGCTTGTATTGTCTTTGCAAAATATAAATAATTCCAAGCATGGTGTTATTTTTTAAATTGTCTTCAGTCAGATGTTGTTTGTATACATTTCACATTTTAACACCTCAAAATAAACAATAACAATAAGTTCATCACAATAAAAACAAAAGTAAATTAATATTAACACTAAAAAATCATTGCACAACCATCTTGATTTTGAAGCAAATCTCGAATTTAATCTTGAGTTAAAGGATGTAACGGTTTCTTGCATCAACTCTTATAATATTCAATATAAAATATTCAAATTTTCCGATTTCGTTCTGATGATAAACATAATAAGTAGATTTATATCGAAACTACGCATTGCATACAGTCATTCTCTCTATATATATTCCTTCTTTAATTAGCTTCATTACTAGTTTTATTCATAGAACTGCAACTTTGCATTGCATTTTTTTGCAACAGTTTCAATATCGAAGGATGCAATTTGCATATTGCAAAGAATCATAACATGCAAAGTCCATTAAATTGTAGATTTGAGTGATTCATTCCATAAAATCACATTGGAAGTTCATAGAAAAAAACATGTATTCACAACGTAATGCATAATTGAAAAACAAAGTTATTACTGAATTAATTCAAAATAAAGTGATTAAAATGGGTAAAGTAGCTAAAGAAACGAATTCAACTATAATTGCTATTACGTAACTATGGCAATTGATTAAATAAACGTAGGAAATGTATCTAACTTAGCTGCAATAAACATGACAAATTAATGGAATGACGTAACTGCAGTAACTAAGTTAATTATATCAGTATTGTAATTAAGCTAATTGATGTATCGAACGTAACTATAGCAACTAATGTAATTGTGGTATTAAACGTAGCAAATGTAACTAACCTAAACGGAGTTGAAATTACTGATGTAACTATAGTAACTAAGTTAATTATGTCAGTAGCTGATATCGGTATAATCATTAAGGCAATTGAAGTATCGAACGAAACTGTAGCAACTAATGTGATTGTTGTATTAGCAAATGTAACTAACTCTGATCCAGTAAATGTGACAAATATAAACGGAGTTGACATTACTGATGTAACTATAGTAACTAAGTTAATTATGTCAGTAACTGATATCGGTATAATCATTAAGGCAATTGAAGTATCGAACGTAACTATAGCAACTAATGTGATTGTTGTAATAGCAAATGTAACTAACTCAGATCTAGCAACTGTGACAAATTAACGGAGTTGAAATTACTGATGTAGCTATGGTAACTAAGTTAATTATGTCAGTAACTGATATCGGTATAGTCATTAAGGCAATTGAAGTATCGAACGTAACTGTAGCAACTAATGTAATTGATGTATTAGCAAATGTAATTAATCTGGTCCCGTAAATGTGACAAATCTAAACGGAGTTTGACAATACTGATGTAACTATAGTAACTAAGTTAGTTATGTCAGTAACTGATATCGATATAGTCATTAAGGCAATTGAAGTATCGAACGTTACTATAGCTACTAATGTAATTGATGTATTAGACGTAGCAAATGTAACTAACCTAAACGGAGTTGAAATTACTGATGTAACTATAGTAACTAAGTTAATTATGTCAGTAGCTGATATCGGTATAATCATTAAGGCAATTGAAGTATTGAACGTAACTGTAGCAACTAATGTGATTGTTGTATTAGTAAATGTAACTAACTCTGATCCAGTAAATGTGACAAATCTAAACGGAGTTAGACAATACTGATGTAACTATAGTAACTAAGTTAGTTATATATCAACAACTGATATCAATAAAGTAATTATATTGAACGTTACTATAGCAACTGCTGTGATTGTGCTAATAGAGTAACTAACTTAGCTACAGCAAATTAACGTAACTATAGTAACTGCATATAACAGTAGCAAGTAAAATAACTTAATTATGAAACTAATGTAATTGTAGTTGACGTAATTAAGTTAATTGTTATCAAAATATCTAAATTATAGTTTAATTTATAGATTCTTGCATGAATTCAATCAATATTTACGTATTTTGTAATAAATGTAAGCACTTAGATTGTGTAATTGAAATGTTAATATTTCAATTGATGTGAATATTCAGTGGTGTTGAATTATCAGAAAGGAGGTTGATAACAGTAGTGTTGTGTAATCAGGAGCTGCCGTTTTGGTATTGATTGCGTACAGTTACGTCATTTAAAATCGCGTTTCGATCCGCAATAGCAAACAAACTGCGACAAATAATACGATGAAGAGAGGACAAGGAATTAGATGATTGAGCAAGATGGAAATACGAATGATTAGGCGAGATGGAAAAGGATGGAGGAGAAAAACAAACGGTTAGGAAACAGGATTAACTTGCAGATTGCGCGTATTCAAATATCGCCTAATTAAATTTCCAATCTGTTCGATGACAAGCTGAAATTATTTGCAATTTCTCGTTCCTGCTTCTTTGTTTTTGTGTTGAGCTGTAAAAGTTAGCGATTTTATTTCCATTAGAAAGCGGATTTACGTCGTCGTAACCCACAAACGATAAAAATGATGGTTACGGAAGATGTGTTTGTGTGTGTTTGTGCGCGTTTTCAGAAGACCGTTGCTTCTGATGTTGTTGCTGGAAGAAGTGAGAGGTGTGAGGAGGAGATGCTTCGGAGTGGTCGGTGCGGCGCGTCCTTGCAATGCTGCGGATGATGACCTCTGCAACGTAACACCGTCTCTTCGTACACCTCGAAGGTAATTACGTCGAGTGCATTCAATTAGCATCGGGACTCGAGGAAGTTCGAAACGTAAGCTTCGGACGTTTATAATAAGTTTGACGAAAAGCTCTTTTGATTGTTGCAGATCATTGAAGATGATTTTTCTTGCAAAGTAAAACACTAATCACCAAACCCATTCAATGCTAAGAAGTTTGTAGAATTCTTGTATACGAATCATTAAGAAATTAAATGTTTGGAAAGTTTGCAAGATTCCTTTCTTTATTGCAGATTGTTATAGAATATTTCTTCTAAAGTTTA